>WAAG01068469.1:0-13008 GCA_013390105.1 Tichodroma muraria | reverse complement strand
TGAAGATTCATAATTGACTCCCAACATTTCATGTTCCAGATTCCCTTGCATTGATTTAAAAATCTGGATTTTTAATATAGCTGATTAATTTTTTTCACCTTCTTTGGAAGTATCATGTTTCCAGAAATGTATATGGTTCATTTCTGTGCTTATTTTTATTTATTTTTAATGGATTCTCTCACTCTCATCAGTAGCATATGTATGATACAGGTTTCCATGGTAAACAATGAATTTTTTATTAACATTGTAAATATTAATTTAAAACATGAGTAGCTGGTAACTGNGTAAATATTAATTTAAAACATGAGTAGCTGGTAACTGAGATGTTAACACTGCTTTGGAGATTTTCCTGCTCCTGAGGTGACAGAAATGATATATGGAGTTAAAAATGTGAGAAGCAATGTGCCCTGGGAAAGGTGTTCTTTAGTGATAGTACAGCAGCCTAAGGGCACAGAAATGTAGGATATTTGGACTGTGAAGCACAGACAATAGAAGATCAGACATAAGCTGCTGAATGTTATTACTAGAGATGACATGAAACCAAGGTTCAAGTTTTAGATTCCTTCCTTACCTTTCTGGACCTTTTGCTGTCAGTTCTTTTCATCAGAGTGTGACCAAGTGGCTGAGCTGAATCCAGTATAAAAAAAAGAGAGGAGAGTGTGAAGTGATGGGATCAGCTTCAATGCAGGGATGGGCACAGCGCTGGCCCCTGCAGTTTCATTTATGATCCTACATAAAACTTGATGTTCTAATCAAGTAATTTTAGGCACATTTTTGATCACTCCTAGTTACCCAAATTTCACTGAGCTCAGTGGGAGCTATCTGCTAGGACATTCTTGAAAATTCACTTTTCTAGATATGGAATATCTCTTAAACTCATGTCCTTCATCCATTATGAAATGAGTCCAATGCTGCTTTCTTTCTTGGAAGGTAAGAAAATGGAAGTATTTTTGGATAGGAGGTAGTTTTGTCCAAGGCTTTTTTTGCAAGACCCATGGTTCCTGATGAGTTTTATTCATCCATTAAGTCCTTGGTGACAGAGTGTTAATTTTTCACTGTACATTTACTTTTGGAGCAGAAAGTTACAAGGTGGTTGTTGTATTGCCTTGGGACTTTGACTCATATTTGATGCTGTCACTGAAGAGTGATTTTAGAAGAAGCTACATGATAAGAGGTACTATCTTTCAGCTGATATGTTAAATTGAGGTCACTTCTGTCAATGGCCCTCTTAAAAATCACCTCTGTGTCTTGTCAGACATTCCATTTCCCAGTGAAATTAATTCTAAAAATCAAGGACTGTGTCTGAGATATTACAAAACCCATAATAGTGGCTCTGTTTTCCCCATCATCTTTGGCACTACTGGTATTTCACTTACTATTTTTGTCAGGACTTATATTAGAAAACTCAATTTTACTCTGTTCTGTATCACAAAGCAGCATATGTCACCCTAACTCCACTGAGCGCAGTAAGATTACTACAGGAAATCTTATATCATTCTGTGATATATATGTACACACAAGATTACTCAGAAAATAACTTGTCACTATTGTAGACACTTCATGGTTGCTGGAAAAAACACTCCATACTGAAGGTCGCATGTGTATATACACTGATTTAACAGCTCTATTCACCCTTTGTAGAACAGTGCTGCTAGCAGAATGACAAGAGACCAGTAAGGCTTCATACTTCCAAGGAAAACTTTCTGATCTTGTCTCTTTAAAGGACTGAAGTTCATTATATTAGAATGAAATAGAACTTATTCACTACATTGTTTTGTGAAAGTAAAAGCACTTTTCAACTCCATTTCACCTTGGACTCTATTATAATGACTCCACATGTGTGACAAATATTGCCTTACAGAATACCTTATTGATTTCAGCATTAGATTTGACTTTCAGATTGTTAATTAATTGATTTGAATCATGTTGGGGATTTTTTTTCTTAAAGTACTGATAAGTATTTCAGTGTCTCTTTTACCTGAGATGTTATAAAGTGTAGTCCCTTTCAGATTCCTTGTAGACAGAAATCTTATAACCTATTCACAAGAACAGGACTTTGGAAAGCTGTTTTTAGTGCATCTCTCTCCTCCATGCTTTGTTCACTGTCGTGTGTGCTTCTCTCCTTGATGCACTGCAGAAACAATTTCAAAGGCAAGAACGCTTCCCTTCTGCAGGTCTCAGGAAAAGCCATTTAGATTTTGCCATATTGTAACCTATTGAAACATAACATTTACTACACTAGAGCGTCCTGTGCCTTTGAGGTGGCTCCCAAAAGTCCTGATCTTTCTCTTGGTTTTCTCTTGGTGTTCTGACTTTACTGTGTGTCTAGAACTAAAGTTTAATTTGCTTATGTGACGCTGGTTGTCTTAAAACATTACCCAAAACCACTGAGTTTCTTTGATTTCTGTGGAATGTATCGGATAAGAAGCAAAAACATTTGACATTCTTATTTTGTTCCCAAAAATTATGTTCTGAGTGATTTATTTGACTTCTAACAGACCCACACTCAGTTTTTCATGAGGTTCTGATCTGGCTTTGTGTTAATTGATTTTGTTGATGGTTCCAGTGATATAACAGAAGAATGTTATATGCGACCCAGTAGTGTTGTGTTCTTTGTAGTCCACGGAAGACACCTAAAAAAATAAGCTCTAAAATCATTAGTTGTAGATATAGGCAAAGGCTGAGGTCACTCACTGTCAAATTTCTCTCCCTGTCCTATTTCTTAAATAAAGAAATAAAATAAAGCAGCATAATATTTATGAAGTCTAGTGACAATGCTTATTTTTATATATAAATTAGACAGTATTTGTTCCATTTTGGAAATGCAATGGAAAAATTTCAGTGAGCAAAGTTTCCAATTTGTTTAATAAAAATGGAGGTCTGTTTCTGAATTATGTAACAACAACAACAACAGCAAATCCAGAAACATCATTGTGCTCACTGTTAGTATCTGTGCAGAGTTTCTTCTTGATTGTTAAATGGCAGCAGTCTCAGCACTTTTACAGCAAGCAAGCTGGAACCTAAATTAATATTCTACCTCCTTCATATAAATTTCAGCAATTATATAAAATAAATAGATAGACATCTTTTGATATTTATTCAAGTCCTGAATGTTGAATTAAAATGCAGAACTTCCTAGTTATGTCAAATGCTGTCATGAAAAGTTCACTTGAAAGCAATTCAGCCACTACAGAGGAGTGTGTGGCTTAGTCAGCTTATTCTTCTTTCACTTAACTTGAGTTCTAATGTGAAATTGCTTTAAAAATTTTGTTTCTTTTTTTAATGTTTTGTAGCCTTGCTTTCTCCACAGAAATTTTAGTTGTCATATTTAATTTAGGAATCTTTCCTTAATGAAATTTGTATTTATAAAAGTTGGCAACCTTGTAGGCCAAATGCTGTGTTTATTCTCAGTTCAGATAGAGCATAGACAAGAATGTAGTGCTGTGGCTAGCTGGGCATGGTAATTTGCGTCAAGCTGCAGTTTTGGGCACCACAATATAAAAAAGGCATTGAGCTGTTTGGTAGCGAGCAAGAGGGCCACGAGGATGGTGGAGGGCCTTGGGAGGAAGCCATGTGAGGAGTGGCTGAGGGCTTGGTCTGTTCAGCCTGGAGGACACTGAGGGGAGACCTCACTGCAGTCTGGAATTTCCTCGTGAGGGGATGAGGAGGGGCAGGTACCAACCTCTTCACTTTCGTGCCCAGTGATAGGACTTTAGGAAATGGCATGAAGCTGAGTCAGGGAGAGGTTTAGGTTGGATATCAGGAAAGGATTCTTCCCCCAGAGGGTGGTTGGGCACTGAACAGGCTCCCCAGGGAAAGGGTCGCAGCGCCAGCCTGGCAGAGCTAAAGAAGCATTTGGACAATGCTCTCAGGCACACGGTGTGGCTCTTGGGGATGTCCTGTGTAGGGCCAGGAGTTGGACTCAATGATCCCTGTTGGTCCCTTCCAACTCAGCATATTCTATGATTCAGTTAATTAGTCATCCCTACCGCCCTTGGTAATGGCGGCACCGTGTCCAATGCTCTGCGTTGTGCAGGTGCTCTCAAAGCATCTCCTGGAAGAGTCAGCGGAGATATCCAGCTTTTCACTGAACGAAAGGAAGAACATTTTCTTGTTTCTTCTGCTTGCAAAGGTTTTGGGGCAACAGCCTGTGGCAAGAGATAGGAACAAGACTCTGTAAATAATTGATAACTGAAACATTCTTCCTGCAACCATGAATGTAAACCATTACCTGAACTTCCATTTCACTTGTTCAGTGATACTTCAGGTCTTATTTTGAAGTAGAAGAACAACTTCCAGCATTACAGATGTGCTCATTTTGTTCTGCAGCTTTGCAGCATGGCTTGTGATGCTGGTTGCCTACACCAGTGTAATGGGAATGAAAAGCACTTTTGCTGTGAGTTAATAACACTGAACACTTCTGCCTTATTTTAAATAGCTGAAAATTATGCAGAGCTATGATCTATAGGGCTTTGGGATCTTTCCACAGTAGGAAAAGGAACTTGTGCTAACTATATGATAACTAACATGTAAAAATTGTAATGGTATATGGTATGTACACAGCCTGGTTTACTATAGCAGACAATTTTGTTTGTTTTTAAGGCAGTATTTACAGGTAATTATCATTCTATTTATTGAAATGTTAACTTCTGCATAAGAGCTGCTCTACCTGTTTTTTTCTTTTTAATTTTAGCGTAAAGTTTTCTACCAAAACCTGCAGTTTTGGTTTGAGCTAAAAGGGCACAGTTGAACTTCTGTTTGAATCTTTGCTGAGCCTGTGTAGGTGCTGATGAAGTGTGGGTAGACCTGCTATCCAGAAGGTGGGTAAAGGGACTGACACACTCTTCAGTTGGAGGTTGGCATGGCTCATGCAGAGCATCAGATTGCTAAGTGTGCAGTGTGATGCAAAATCAGCCACTGTAGCCCCAGCCAAGACAGGCATGGTTTAAGGTAAGCTTTGACCTTGTCCTGAGGAAATGAGGGCTCACATATTCTCGCTTCTTGGCTCTAGTGCAAAGGGAGTATTTCCAGGCAAGCAATGGCAACATGCAGCTCTAGGGCAGTGACACTGCCTAAGGCAATGCTAGGGCAGTAACTGCTCCAGACAGCTGCTAAAAATCTAGTTTTCATTTGTTAGTTTTGTACCATAAAAATATACATGTAAACTCTCAGAAACTCAAAGAAGCAGATGTAAACTACACAGGTGTTAACCAGATTAGATGTAGCACAAGAATGCTATAATAATGCATAATATTTCAAAACAGCATTCATTAATCCCATTCAAGTCGCAAAGAGACTTGTGGGAAGAAAGGGTACTACATTACAAAGATTAAGCCCCACTGTATAAATCAACTTGGGCATTGAAAAGAATAAATGTCATGGAAAGTCAATAATATTTGTCTCCTGCGTGACCCATGTTATTTTAAATGTCATGCTCTGTACTAAGTTGTGACTCATTTTGTACATGATACTCTTTTTTTTTTTTTTTTTAATATCTAGATTAGACTAACGTGAATTAGTCTGTGAAAGGAACAGTCACTCCCTGGCCATCCATTTCTGATTTTTTGATTCTTTGGTATTGATACCCCTGCAAAGGGTCTAAGAGAAAAAGTAGTTCATAACCTAAAGGTGACTGAAATGCCTAGTAGAGATGTGTAGCAAAGAAACCAAAGGTGTCAAATGCTGTGTGAATTCTGAGACAGAGGTGATATGTAGAGAGGCAGACACATTTGCAGCTCTTAAGTGTAGTTTGGGTCTGAAAGAGGGTTTTACATGTACTTCAGATTTTCCAGGAAATATTTCACTGAAGTTGTGTTTATGCTAAAATAAACATCTTTAATTTATTGAGGTGAAAACTACAGTGTTTTCCAGTTCTGTCTCTAAGCTGTGCTTAAGTGTCCTCCATGTAATACAGATGGTTTTGATTGTCAAATAGTTGTTAACTTTGAATTCCAGGTAGTTTTCAAGAGGAAAGTTGTTTTTCCTGTTTCTCTCAGAACAACTTTGTATTGAATATATGCTGGTCTCTAGTCTTCCTTCATATTTATTAGTCATGTACTCAGGCTTAGTCCAACACATACTGAAAGCTGGAGGAGGTATTCTGTTGTTTAATAGGAGCTGGACTTCTGAAAGAAAAATATCATCCTCTGAGATGAGAATCCAGTTTCCTTTCTAAAATTTTAAATATATTTCCTGACTTTTTTTTTGAACATGAGAGAGATTTTAGACAAGCATCTTTAAGTCTGCAAGAGAAGTTGAATGAACGGAAGTATCTTGTCTTGTTTCTGTTCTAGCCAGATAAATGCTTGAATGTCCTCCTATATGGCACCATGGAAATGATCTGGCAGTTAATAGCTCTGTTTTGGTAATTGCGTACTTTGGCTTCAAATAGCATTCTGTGTGGAAAATCCCACAGCAGGTGTCAGTTCAGGATATTCAGAATTCTTCCTTCTTCTGCTGCCACATCAGACACAGGAAACGTAAGGATTTTGTAGTTTCATGTACCACTGGGCTGTTTTTCATTCTGATTGCTTCTGTTTTGCATACAATCAATTTTTCCACAGGTTTATTAAATTAATGAGGTTCTACAAAAATGCAAGCAGGAGAACTATGTGAACTGCAGACTTGGTAGCATCTCCCAGTCCTTGAAGAGATTATGGAGGAAGTCGTGTTGAAAACTACTTCCCAGCTATTTGAAGAGCAAGAAGATAACTGAGAACAGCCCTGATTTATCAAGATAAATGATGCCTGACCAATTCATTGCTTTCTAGAGTGAAATGAATGCTCTGTTGTAAAGGAATAGCTGTGAATGTTGTTTACTTTCACAAGGATTCTGACGTGATCTCCCACACCATCTCTGTAGCTAAGTTGGTGAGACATGAATTGGGTAGTTTTGAAAAATTGGAATGTTCACTCAAAGAGACTCCTGTATGGTTTGGAATAAAACTCAGGTTTTATTCTTGTGTCAGGTGCCAGGTAACTACAAGTGATCTTCCTCAGCAATCAGTATTGGGGCTGATACTGTTCAACATCTTCATAGGTTTATAGAATTATAGAATCATTTTAGTTTGGGAAAGACTTTTAAGATCATCGTATCTCACAGTTAAACCAGCGCTGCCAAGTCCACCACTAAAC
Source organism: Tichodroma muraria (assembly GCA_013390105.1). NCBI lineage: Eukaryota > Metazoa > Chordata > Aves > Passeriformes > Sittidae > Tichodroma > Tichodroma muraria. Next base: position 5,874 of record WAAG01068469.1, on the reverse strand, counting down.
CATGTTCCTAAGCACCACTTCTACACGTCGTTAAATACCTCGAGGGATGGTGAATTAACCCCTTCCCCAGGGCAGCCTGTTCCAATACATCAGCATAAAGGGGCAACATGCCCCCTCAGCAAGTTCATGAATAATGCAAAATTGCATGTGTGGAAGGAGAGCAGTTGATATGCTAGACCGGGGCAGAGCTTTCATACAGAGGGACCTCAGCAAATGGTAGGAATGGGCTGGTAGAGTCCTCACAATGTTCACAATACAAAGGCAGTGTTCTGCCAAGACAGATTAGTGCAGGCTTGGGGCCAACTGTCTAGAAAGTGATGCTGCAGAGAGACCTGGGGGGTCCTAGTGGTCAGCAAGGTGATCATGAGTCAGCAGGAACATGCTCAGAGCAATGAAAGCCAGTTGCATCCTGGGCAGCCTTGTCAAGTCTGTAGCCAGCAGGTCAAGTGGTTATTCCCCTCTGCTCATTACTTATAAGATCCCATGTAGAGAACTATGTTCAATTTAGACCTGCTGTGCAAGAGAAAGAAGAATAAATTGGAGCAGTCCAGCAGGGAGTAAGATGGTTAGAGAACTGCAGCATAGGAAAATTGAGGCAGTGAAAGAAAAAGTTGAGAGCACCATGGTTGTTTATGCTGGACAAATTAAGGCTAAGGGAGGATCTAACTGCAGTCTTCCACTACTTCTAGGAGAGACAGAGAGATAATGAAATTAGAAATGCGTAGAATAAGCGCCATATGTAATGGATACAAGTTTCTGCATAGGAATTCAAAGGCATTAGTAAAATTTCTTAGATATGATGTAGTTTTATTTTACAGTGAGGAGGGGGTATTTACGTACTGGGATAGATTATCTGGAGAGTTGTGGAGTCTCCATCCTTGCAGATACTGTAATTTGTTAAGTCCTTGGGCAACCCAGTTTCACTTTGGAATTCACCTTGTTTTGAGGAAGAAGTTGATCTTAAGAGGTCTTTTTCAAACTGACTATTCCATAATTATCTCATTCTATAACAAGTCTTTACCGCTGGACATGGCATCCTTCTGAAAAGTAGGAGAGGTGTAAAATGGAGATCGTAAAGAAGTGTGAGGTTTAGAAGTTATTCTGTGCACTTCCGCTGAAGATATTTTAGAACTTAGGTTAGTCCTTGAGTTGTCTCTTCTGATTTTCATGGGTGTATTTATCCTTAGAAGTGTCACACAGAGCTTAGGTAGTGCCTTAATAACAGCATGGTCCCACGTGGATGTCTGAGCTGGCTTCTGGACTTGACCATACTGCTGCTTTGATAATGTATAAAAGTCACTGGTTTGTTTTCCTCTGCCATTCTTTCCCTATTTAGACTGCAAACCTTTTGGCTCAGGAAGTGAATTTTAACTAGCTGTTTAGCATACAGCACACCAGGGTCTCATATTGGGTAAGCCTCTAAGTAAAACAGCATCCAAAAGTGAACAATACTGTAAAAATGCAAATTGTTATAGCTGGAATTTCTGTCTGACTGCATTGGTTGTTTAACACTGAGAGAAAATCAAAGTCCTCAGTGCTGTACTGCTCCCAAAGAGAGACTTAAATTAACTTGTACTATAAATGGAAGTGCTAGCAATGGTGACTGGAAACTGGGATTGAATTAGAGTAATGTGGAGTAGAGAGGCTGGAGAGCCTTGTTATAGTTAATGGGGCAAGACAGGGGAGAAGAATCTGTATTTGCTCATAAGACTCTGCTTGTATTTTGGCTCCCTTCCCTGTCCTCCTCCCAAAATAAAAATAAAACCACGGGGCTTTATTTGAGACTGAAATCCTTATGTTACTTTCTGTGGCTTCTGTAGTGTTAATTCCTGGAGGGTACTGTGAACCCTTGACTTTCAATTAATGTTGATGTAAAGTGCTCACAGGATTTATAAACCATAATTAAGAAAAATAACTGATGTGGACTGCTTCCATAGTCTGTTGAGATTCTTTTGTAGCCGACTTTGCTGCCACTAGAATTGTTTCTGGCAAAGTGCTGCAGCTTCCTTTGTTTCCTTTTCCAAAACAAGGATATGGCTGATCATGCCGTTTCCCTGCAGCTTCTTACAAAGGCAGCTGGAGCAACTGTCGAAACGAAGAGTTCAGAAACCAGTGAATGGTTCTAGTTGTGTTGCCACCCATGGGACTTATAGTGGAGCAGCCACAATGCCCACTCCATGGGCAGGGGCAGATGAACTCACTCGTGGAAGAGCGCTGTTACTGCTTTCTCCTGGTCTGTGCAGCTGTGGGTACGGTCAGGACAGGGTGTGGTGCTTCAGCAGTGTTAAATGCCCGAAGAGCCTCTCTCTCGTCCTACGCACAGTATCTGCCGCAGCAGCTTCCAAGCATTGGGGAAGAGAAGTGTGAACTGTGTTTGCTGATTTCCTTTCCCAAACTGAAAGCCTACATCTGAGACAGCTCAGGATGGGCTGAAACTTTAAAAAATGTTAGTCCCCAGCAGTTATTTTTCAGAATTCACCCTTCTCATTAAAACAACAGCAACAACAAGGATTCTTACCTACTGAGAGTATTAAGCTATGATCTAAATTACTCTGGAGATGATGTTTCTAAAAGAAATACTATTTTCAGGTTTGCTCTGATAGAACTCCTGTGAACATACAACAGGTGTTTTAAAACTCAGAAAGCTTTAAATTTTATTTTGTTACTGCCCTGGCTTGTCTCATTATTCCTTGTGACGTTCCAGGATGTGATCTATAAGTGATTTGTTATTATATGCAACCAGAAAGGTAATGCTGGTCTTGCAGAAAATCACGAGGCTTGGTGACAGGAGATAAGGTTTTTTTCAGCTTTGTTATCTTTCTGGCTTCCAGCAAGTCATTGGATTTTGGTGTCTCACTGTACCTATCTGCGTAAGTGGGCCCTGTCAAGTACAACAGAGACTCAGTATTTATGGTGAACTTTTAATGGACTTCTGTGTGAAAGTTAATTATATGATTTTGTAAGTCTCAACCCAAAATTTAGAGCTCACCCAGGTAGCACATGTCTGGTGCAAACATTGCTGTTCTCAGCTCTGTTGTTTGGAAACTGCATTAAAATGTGTGCAAGGGAGGAGAGCCAGCCACAATGCCTGAAGTCGATGAAGAGACTGCACAATGCAGCTTCTGCCTTTATGTGCAGCCACATTGCTGTCTGTAGTAACATCATACATGTTTGTATGATGGTCAGTACAGAGTGGAGTTTCAGAAGAGGAACTTAAATCCTTCTGAAATTAATAGGCTAGAATTTGAGTATCTTGACTAAATACATAGGTGAGAAAAGGTCTCTTCCAATAGCTGATTGGAAAATTTTCTGACAGAAAATTCTTGACCTGTGATAATCCTGGGAAAACTGATTTACAGTGTAATCCTGCACACAAAATAGATTAATAGATGGCCAGCAGTAACCTGATGTCTATATCAAAGAAAACAGTCCTATTAGATTAAGGCTTTTTTTGGATGGTTCATTTTGTTGTAGATTATGGTAACTGTTGTGTTTGGTGACACCTGACAAACAGCTAGGTAAAGAGAGACCATTCTAAAGCATAATCTATCATCTTTAATTTTTTATTGGAACACATTTGTGATAATAGACCCTATTGTTTTGTTTGCTAAAAAGGAAGTATCTGTGCACATAATTCTGTAAAATTCAGTTTGACTTTTATTACCAGTATACTTTTATGTGATAAAGAGAGGGAGATAAAGTGATAAAAGAGCCAGAAAAAAACAGTTGAACTATACTGATCTCAAACTGTGTGCTGGAGTCATGGGTCTGTTTAGCTGAATACATTTTCTTTGGTCTGATGGTTTTTAAATAAGTCTTTAAAGTTTCTGTATTTTTAAGGATTTAGTAGTTTTCTTTAAATTATGTAGGGCTAATGAACTGACTTGTAACATAGAGAAGGCTGATTAAAATTTTTTCCTTAGGCTTACGATTCTGGTACCTAGAAGCCTATCCTTCCAGCTGATTGAAATTTGCCTTGATAAAAATTTGATTTGAGAACAGATATTAGCCTTAGGATCCTTGGCATACTCACACTCTACAAGGATAACACCTTATTCCTGTTTTTGGCAAGTGATGTAATTAATTTCAGTGGAACTTGTCACAAGAATCAAGAATTTTTATGGGTTTGAGGACTTGTAAATTGATTCCAAATTAGACAGTTAACCATGAGTACTGTTCTAAGCTTTGACATCGAAAAGTGTAGCTCTGTGCTGCTAACCAGCTGCTGTGTTCCACTCCATTGTTTGTGATTCCTCTGTCTCCCTTTAATTGTTTGATTAACTGGGAGGTATTATTGGTGTCTGTCAAGGGCTTTGAAATACACATGTAAATGGTGGTGTAAAAGTGAAAAGCCATTCTTTGTAAATGCCATAAAAAACAGGCATTGCTTTGAATGTGGCCCATGGAGTTAACCTCAGTCATTCCCTTATCATTATTTGGCTTTATGAAAAAATAAATAAAACAATGGGGTATGACTGTGCTTATTAAAAACATATTTTATTATTAGGCATCCTATAAAGAGCATACTGTAATATCAATTTTTGGCTTCAGCAGTTTGGGAAAAGAGAGCATCAAAGTACATGAAAACCAATATGTACCAATGGTATAGTCATTGATTTTCATAGGACTATGGGAGTCAAAAATGGAAATTGATATTGCAGTGATGACCTGGGTAATTGACCATTTAAGTGGTTCAGGAGCAGTCCTGTAGGTAAGGGAAGAGATGCCCTTCTTTGGTGCCTGTTCCATATTAATGAGTTTCGTACTTAGTCTCTTATGCTTGTTTCATTCAGAGTAGAGCTCTAAGTACCTTATCTTGACTTGAGAGTACTTGGCATCTTGCAGGATCAGGAACTGTGCTTGCTGAAGCTTGCTGCATTTAATTTAATTGTATCATTTTATTCACTGTTACTCACTCCATCTGTCCCAAAGGGAACATAGAGAAAGGAAAAGAGAAAGGAAAGAGTGCCAGTAGACTGTAATAGCAGAAAGAAGGAACTAATTTTAAACTGCTTTGAAGCGTTTTTTCTGTAAGCAATGTTGTCCTCCCAAGTGGCAAAGTGCTTAATATAGAGGAGAACTGCAATAAACTTTGGTTTTCTTCCAACAGCATAACATAGTGTATTGATAACACCTGCTTATAAAATGTTTTTTTTTAGCCTAGGGAAATCGTCAAGTGGATAGGATGCAAAAAACCACAGAAATCTATGTTGTGATCATAAGCTATAGTCAGGATCATACAGAGGGTTAATAAGAGACTTCACAGATAATTGGGTAAAAGGAAAATCAGAATTACAGTCCAGCAGGTTGTTTATGATCATTGCCTTTAACTAGAGATTAAATCTTCTAATGATACTGTCAGCTTTAGTATGTAAATCTTATATAGAGAAATCTATACCATCTTTATAACATTATGCTCATTTAACATTTAAAAATATTTGAAAGTGGAAGCTTACTGTAAGTGCAGCCCATGTCATTGGTTTCCACCCTGCAGCATGTTGCTTGTTGTGCAGAACAATATTGTCTTATTACTTCTGTATAATCTCATCTACCTATATGTAAGGACAGAGGTTTTTGGGTTTTTTAGATTAGTATCCCCTTGCTCCTGTGGAACTGTGCAAATGTGTTTAATTACACACACAATTATTATGAATATTATATGAATATGAAAATATTATTAATGGCTTCCAAGAGATCAGTTCAGGAAACATCAGAATGAATGTTACATGGTCCAAAACAAGAAGACACAGCCTCCATGTGAAGGGCTCCCATCTCACAGTGGCTGAAATTAGGAGTTAAGCCTCTGTTGGTGTTGTACATGAAGCAGTGTTCATTCCCTTCTTCCTGTGCCATGACATCCTACCATGTGGCAGG
>WAAG01068440.1:23789-36320 GCA_013390105.1 Tichodroma muraria | reverse complement strand
GACTCTTGGGGATGGTGCTGTGATTCCAGGGCTGGGAGTTGGCTTGGTGGTCCTGGTGGGTCCCTTTCAACACAGATTATTCTGTGATTTTGTCATCTATTGACAAAGGTGCTGCTATTTCTATTTAATTGCCCTTTTTGTTTTTTAATCTGCATGTGTAATCGGCAGATATAGCAGAAAATAACCCTCCTTTCCAAAGTGAAGATAACTCCAGTGTCCTATGTCTGATGATTCTTGCTGCAGTAAAGGTGAGATATTTTTGATATAAAATTTTCTTTTGGAGACTGGGGAAACATTCTACTGCTTTGAACCAAATGGAAAATAAAGATGTACTTCTAACTAGAAAAAGAATACAGTTCTTTTATCAATAAGGAATCAGATTTATTTTGGAAGGAATGGCAAATGAGATTTTTCTCTCAGTTCTTTGAGGTCTGAGATATTTCAATTTCATTTTTAAGTGCTTTCCCATATTGCAGTGTCAGTGGGGAGTGTGATTTGTTCTTCCCCTTTTGCTGAGTTCACATGATGCCAGTCCTGTTACTAATGCCATGTTGTCTGCTTGACTCCATTAATGGCCATTGTGCATTAACCGTTTTGCCACCTGGCATCTTTCTTTCACTGCATCTATTGCTTGCAACAAAGCAGTCAGATAATTTTTCTCTGTGGCTGGCACAGCAGAAGATGTGCTAGGAGCTGATCTGACAGAGCAATGATGGATGACCATAATCATCCCTGTCTGGATAGAAAGTGTATCACCTACCAATTTGTTCTGTTCCTGCCAGCTAGAAAAACAAACTAACAAAGTAGCTGGATGGCTCCAGCATGGCAACAAACTTCTGCACCAGCTACTAGAATTGTTTGACACCTATTTGCCATGTGAATAAAGAAACCTAAGCTTTATCTAACTAATCTAACCAGGTTGTTTGTTAATTCTGTAGAGCTGCTAAGCAGGCAGGAAATGTAAAGAAAAAAAGGAGTTAATTCTGCAGTACTGGATGTGCTTCCCATCTCCCAATCTCATGTCATGACCAAAACCACAGCTTTAAAATAGGAAGGACACTCTTCAAACTATTTTCTGTTTCTTAAGCTTATCTCATATTCTCAACACATATAGTTTGCCTTTAGACAAATGGTTTTAAGGTGACAAAGTATTTGAACCTGGAAGCAAGAATTTTTCTGAGTTATCCCCCTAAAGTTGGCTGAGGTTTGAGGGCACCAAGATAATGAGGGAAGACGGGACAAACATCTTCATTTGCTGGTTGCTCGTTGCCTAATGAGGTATTTAGGAAAATTACTTCAGTCCTGCTCAACCCAAAACATGCTGGACTCACTGCAAGGCTTCTCAGAAACAAATGTGTCTACTCTGAAAAGCCCAAAGCTGATAATTTTCTTACAGAGAGAGGATTGAGACATCTTGCATTCCCACTTATCAAAGACCAGCCCCACATTCAAGGGGCTGCAGGTTCACTATCAATATTGCAAACTTTCATGATTTTATCAAGAGTTTTCTTGTATTCAGCTGCTCTAAAAGGTTCTGGAGCTGAGTGATAACATGGCAGTCCTGGATTTAATTTTCAGCAGCACAACATTTTTATTTCTTCTGACTGGGAAAAGAGCTTGAAATTGGAAATTCAGAAGGACTGACGGAAAAGACCCTTATTAGCTGTTTTAATTACTGATGTTTTAAGAACATCTCATAGTACCTTCCAAGCGGATTTGTAGCTTTGTTTAGTTCCTAGCTAAATACTTCCTTTCAACAGTTCCCCATAAGGTGCTGAGCATGTGTCAGATGAACAGTGGTAAAGACATTTTGCCCAGGGAAAGAATATTTTTCTGGGAAGAGTTAGTACACAGGATGGATAAAAATCAGTGCTCTTTTTGAAATATAAACATGGAAGCATTTAGTTTGGGATGGCTTTTAAAAGTCAAATCTCATAAGCACTGAGAAAAATTAAAACATAAAAAAAATCATATTGTTTTTATACAAAATAACTTACAGTGACTGTTTCATCCAATTAAGAAGTAGCTAGAGGTCCAGAAGTGTACTGTGATCATTAATGTGTTCAGTGAGAGTTCAGTTGCATAGGCCCTTGCTTTTCTTTTTATATTTGGGGTGACCTATTTAAAATTAAAATCTTCCGTAGATGCTGCATAATATATTGCAAGTCCCCTATGCTGTGAAAGTCTGGGCAGTTCCCAACCACTGTGCAGGTTTTCCTGTCAAAGCAGCAAGGTTTTATGGTCTTCCTAGTGCAGGTTTTTTAAGCCATTGAATACATTCTCTGTACAGGAAATCTGCTACAGAACAACCGATTTTCTCTGAAGCGGATAGGTATTTTCAAAATCTGTATTTCCTTATCCAACTTATCCATTTTAATTTCACTCTTTTTGCAGAAACTTCTTGTTACTGGTTTGTGTTATTCAGGTTGTTAATTACCTGGGACTGTACTGCAGTTTAGACTTCATGGTTATGTTTTTATTGTTGATTTTGTGAACCTGGAAAAAGTACTTTACTTTTTGAGGAATTTCCCACAACCCCTGTTGATTCTTGTTCAAGACCAGGAGTAACTATTTATTGTCCTGCTGCTTTTTATCTGGTGGAGGACAAAATATCTTAATGCACAGATTTTAGCCAGGTATGTCTGTCCAGCAGAAGATTCCTCCAGGACACACTGCAAGGTGGAAAGAAATTTTTTTCATCCTTATTCTCTGTGCCTGCTTGCCTGGCTTTGTTTCTTTTTTTTATAGTGTGTCTTTTGCCCATGGTCTTAAGGCCATCTTTTTTTTCTTAATTTTGTTGGAGAATGCTGTTTCACCTTTGGGTTTTGTTCCAGAGTCCTCTCGACATTTTTTTTTCCTTAAAACCCATTTATTCAAGGAGTGTCATTATAAAATCGTTGTTGAATGCCCTCCTGTTTCGGATGATGATCACATTGCTTTAGAAACTAAGCCGGTGTAAAAGTAGAGTTCAGTTACATAGAAGTTTCCCTCTAAAATTTGATTATCCAAGGAATTTACAGGAAGACAACAACCCTGAGCCCAAACTGCAATGGAAATTAAATTAATAAAAGCATGCCTTCAGCCTGCTCCTACATGGTTGTTAGCAACCAGTGCTGAAGATTGTGAAGCCTCTGCCTGGGCTACCAGCCCTGTCTGAGGATTTCCTCTGTGGGATCCCACAGGTCACTGGGCTGTTTAAAGCCTTGTGGGCTGTGACTGGCTGAACCTTTTGGAATGAGTGCAGCAAGAAAGGGTACATTAACTAGTCCTGAGTAACTTATAGGTTTTAAAATCAGACAAAAAAATGGCTTGATGCCTGCCCAAACCCACGTGGGAGTGCCTTTCTATCCCAACTGCATGCAGATTTTCTTTTTTGCTTTTGGAAAGAGGCAGTGCAGTTCCCTACTGTTTTCAAAACCAACTTACTAACCAGCCTGAGGCAGCCTAGCACTGGGCACTCCAAATACTCCACACTTCATAACCAGCCAGTCAGGTCACCATGTGGGAGGGAAGCTGGTGGCCTTCTCATCTGAGTAGAACTGCCTAAATAAAATGTAGGTGTAGTAGTTTGGCCGTGATTGGCCAATGTGTATTACTGACATTTGATAAAACCAATGAAAGCGTGGGTACGCCTTTTACGATACACCTTTTTTAAATGCAAACCGGGGAATCATCTCTCTCTTGGTTTTCCGGCAAAGGCTCAGGTAAGAGCTCCTGCCGAACATTCTCTGCTCCCCCTCTCCCCACGTGGCCGTCGGGCCTGGGGGGGAGGGGGAAGCAAGTCAGGCTGACCGGGAAAAAGGAAAAAAAGACCGCAGAGCCAAACTGTGAGCTTCGTTGCTGATATCTGGCTGATGGAATTCAAGTTTTCTTCTCCTGAGCATGGTCGGTGAGAGAATTTTCCTCAGGGCTGTCTTGGAGCCAGGAAAGATCACGCAGATCGGGCGGGGATGGCTTTTCTGAGTGGAGTTCACTCTGGACTAATTTAACCCTAATGAGACCGAGGGGTGGAAAGAAGAACCCACTAACTTTCTTTCTCTCTAACCATAAGAATCCAGCCAGAACTATAGCCAGGAATGGCTCTGCAGCCCCAGCACGGCTTGTTTTTGTAAATGTGACTGCTTTGGCATGGCTGCTGCTTTTTGTGAACTTCTTAAGTATTCAGATGAAACCAGAAAGCTTCTATCCTCTCCGGAGTGAAAGAAAGGACAGAATGAAGACACATAGAGAAACTGCGTAAGGATATTCTACAGTCAGAAATTGAAGGTGATATTTTAAGTGGAGGAGAGATAAGGAGTTGTTTTATTTTTACATTAAAATCTTTTATAAGCTATGGTGATGGACTGTAATATAATGAGACAATTTTCCTTTAAACCATAAAAGAATATGGGGAGATGAACGGTTCAAATTGTAAATCTGAGCAAAAGAACACTATATTGACGGGGCCAGTATTGAGATGATTGTGACTGTTGGGAGATTTAGACAGAGCAATGAAATTTTGTCCTAGAGAAGAAGATGAAGAAGAGAACTTTTGCTGTTGAACAGTTTTGTCTTTAAAAAAATAAACCCCATGGATCGATTATGGCCCAGAAGTACAGCTATTAAAGAGCTGTAAATATGGGAGGAATTTTCATGATATAAATGTTTTCCGGGCGGCTGTTATCATGAAAAGTTTGTTTTGTCTTGTTTTGTTTCAGTTTTTAGTTCCATAGCGAGTAAAAGATGCTCCAATCTCTAGAAGAATTGAAGAAAGACTATTCTAGAATTGAAAAAACTGACTGAAAGTTTCTAAATGTAATTTCTGTATGTTGTTAATGAGAGTGAGAGAAATTTTGGTAACAGAGGAAGAATGTTTGAAAGGTTTCATTCTAATTCTAAGAGTTTGTTGGTTGTTTTTTTTCTTCTCCTTCTTTCCTTTTTGTATTAGTTAATAAAAGTCTGTCCTTTTCAAGTTTAAACCTGCTTTGCTCTTGATTACAAAATTTCTTTTTCTTTTGGCAACCCAAATTGATAGTTTTTTTCCTGTCTGGTTCACAATGAAACCACGACAGTAGGTGTCTGTCCTGAGTTACACAGGCTTCCTCTACAGCCACCACTGAGAAGGAGACACTCCATTCCAGGTTAAGCACTGGAGAGACAGATGAACAGCACTCAGATATGTACCTGTCTTTCACTGATAACTCTGTGGGGAGCAGAGATAACTAGACTGACTGCCCAGCTTAGACTAGGCAATTAGCTTTTAGCCAGCTATAATGCTGTGCAATTAATCCTGCATGATATTTAGAGTCTGTCAGTCTTCAGCTTTGCAGCGCAGAAGACTTGAGAAGGAGCACCAATACATTTAAAACAGAGTTTAATTCCCTTACATTTGTGTTCTGCTTACATTATGTAAAGGAAAATGTAAAAGAGTTGCTGTTTGGTTTTTTTTTATGTAAGGAATAATTTCAATTCTGATCATAGTCAAAGAACAGAAAAGACTGCAATGTTTTTTTTGCTGATTACACGTTTTTCTCTTTGCCAGATCACACTTCTAGTAAGGTCAAATCAGCTGCACACTTTGTCTTCATGAAACTAAATATTCACTTTGATGTTCAAGTAAATGAAACGTGAAGTGTTATTTGGGGACTCCTGTCGTGATATAATACATATTCTTTCTTGTTTGCAGTAAGTAAAAAAGTAGTGGATTTGCTTGAAGTTGCTCTTCATGCAATTTGCAGCTGACAAAAATATTACTTGCATCATTTATTGGTTGTTACCAAAATAATGTTAAAGAACAATAGTTTGCAGTATTTACCGCATAGTCAAGACTGCTGTATATGTTATGTCACTGACTTTGTGTGCAACCCAACATGTCACATGTGTGAGGAAACTGGAAAAGAATCATGTCAAGTTTTGCAAAAAAGTAGTTTCACGAAAGAATAGCTTTTACTCTTTGAAAAAAAAATGCCCACATTGGACATTAGTTTAATGCTTTAGCTTCATCAGAAAGAACAATCATTGTAGGGATTGGTGTATAGGGAAATATGACTGCCCTGAGCTCTGTGCTGCTGCACAGAGGCAGCTTCAAAGTTGCCAGCCAAACTGTTCAACAAGCCTGTCAGTGAGTCAGATCCTGCTGCTAAAGAGGTGTCTTTCAAAGCCCAGCATCTGAGCCCTTCATTGCAATCCAAGAAGATCGGGAGTGATGTTTTAGTTTGATTGTAGCTGGCACAGAGCTGTAAGAGTTACCCTTGGCATAATCTCCTTTCAGTTAATTTGTTTCCTTTCAGTTGCTTATTTAATAGGTCTGGGACACTTATTTAATCATTTTGCTTTATCCCCCTTCCCCAATATTGTTCTCTCTTTTATTCTAAATGCTCTTGGTTGAAAGAGGCAGGTTCAGCCTTACAATGGGTTAGATGCAGAAGCTCCTGTTTCTCCCATGTGTGTGTATTTAGGAGAACCACTGAGCAGAAACTCATGTTTTGCATCTGAAGACTCAAGACAGAGTAGTCGTGTTATTACATATACTGGATATAGCTTTTCAGCTAAAAGGGAAAATAAATCCAACTCAGGCTATGTTAAATGGATAGGAGTAGATTTGGGTTTTCCAGTTGAATTGCAGTCAGAAATAGGGTTATATTCTGGTTTACTTATGCTGAATCCTCTTAATTGAATAACATATTTAAGGGGATCCACACCCTACAATATTTTATGTCCATATTCCTAGATGTCTTCCCAGAAATGAGGTCAGCTGGCTGTCCCAGGGGCTGGGGGCTTTGCCACCCTCTCAAGCTCTTGGTACCTTCACTGGTGACACCTCTCTTGAGCAGCACCACGGCACAGCCTATGCCTGCAAGGCCTGCAGGTGACCTCTGCTGTCTTGAAAACACTACCACTACATTATGCTGTAGCTAGGGACAGGTGCAATAAACCCTAAAATTTTGTGATCCTGTGCAGATTCTTTCATACAGGTGAGATTATAAAATGAAAAAAAAAAAATAAATGACAGTATTTGTGAGACCAAGGTAATATACATTTCTGTTTGGAGTCTTTTAAATGGTCCAAATCGTTCATAAGAAAGCAGAAAATTTGAAAAATGCCTTTGTTAGAAATATTTTTTTATCCAGGAAATAATTCCAAACCCAGATTTAATCTTCCAGAGAAAAGTGATTTTTTTTTTCTCTGAAATTTTGAGGAATTGCACACATATATGTAGGTATGTTTTTGCATTTCCTTTATAAGCTCTGTTGTGCTCTTTCAGGCACAGATTTATTAACTGGACTAAGGACAAATTCATCAGCCAAAAACTGGCCTAGAACATACTCTTCCTTAAAGGTCTGATTTCAGCCAAGTGACTTCAGGTCCCCTGCATTTAGATAACCCTGGTGTCTGTCCCTGTCTTCAGGTGATGGCACTGCAGCTCACCAAGCAATTTACTTTAGTAGGGATGGGTTGTTTTGTCAATTATATTTTGATATAACAGGACAAGTCTGGAAATACACTTTTTCCTCCTAGTCTTTAAAAGTTCCCTTCTAGGAGAACCTGTGGAGTTCCCAGAAGGCTGTCTGTGTTCATGTAAGACAAAAACCTTCTGCTGTATAAGCATAAGAAGCATTTCATGACTGCTTTATATTAATTTCTCTGTTTGTCCCTATTTTGACTTTTCATTTCTTTATTTTTCCTTTCCTTTATACGCACAGATAAACAAAATATCAATACCTCTCTTCCCTGAGACCCTGAGGTCTCTTTCTGACAAGGAGCTCTGCTTATTGCCTTGTACAAATGCAGAACTGGCTTCTTCATTTTGGGTAAACACCTGGCTTCTTCTTATCACCCTTTTTGAACTAAAGCTAATGAAATTTAGTAAAGCCTAGCTGTAGATCTATCTTCACACCAGTATATGCACTTTTTTTTCTCTTATATGCTCAGATAATTTTTTTCCTCAGACTGTGAAAAGTAAAGGACAGTAAGGAGTTGTGATATCCCAGGTCAGGGACAACTTCCTGCAGCAGGAATCAAAATTGAAGGCCATAGAATTTAGATTAAAAACCATTATACAGGTGAGGAAATTTCCTGCTCTTAACAATGGGGATAGATTAATTTAAAATAAATTTCTGGTAGTGTTTTTAGTACTGTTGATTTTTGGAACAGTTTCATTATGTTAGAGAAGAATCCATTTTGATCTCTGCTTACAAGTTACAGATGATTACTATAGTAGTAAAACACCCATCCTTGCCTAATAACAGGTGTATCCTTCCTAAATGGATAAAGCCCATCTCATAAAGACTGAATTGTTTAAGATCTAGCAGTAGTTTGCAAGGCTTCTTCTGTTTTTTTACTGTTCAAACTTTATCACCGAAAGGAAAAGCAATAGCTGATAGTAATTTCTTAAAATATTATAGCTACTGACTCTCTTGATTAAGAGAAGGATTGCTCTTTGGCTTTTCACAGTATTGCACTCTTGATGTGACTAGTAGTGGGTGGATGTTTCAAACAGAACTTATTTTACATGTGAGTGTAGGTGATATGCTATTTTCTCATTTCCAAATAATCTCCTCATTAGAGAAAGTGTGAGTGGTAAATGAGGAGTTTCTCCTCCAGGTGTCCACTGTGTATATACAGCATGTTTCCCAGGCAATGCTTGTTGGCATTTGTAAATGATCTGTTCTCCATCTGAGAGTTTTAAAGTACTGGATGCAGCTGCTCGTGCTTTGCCCCATTTGTAAATAGTTTTAAATATGCATGATCATCTCTGGCAGATTGCTTAACTTGCAGGATTTATGAGTTTTTTGACTTCCCTCATAAAATAATTCACCGTAGTGTCTCCTGCATCCTCCCTTTGAAATAAACAGAGAATCTGCACATTCTGAAATCCGGGATTTTAGAAGGAAATGTCAGAAAATCATGGAATGTCAGTAATGCTCATGTTTAGACTGCTAATCTCTTACCCCCCAGGAGTGCTTTTCCCTCCCCTCCTTAATATGCCATATGTCAGCAATTAACAGTGAGTCAAATTACAGCTCAACACAGTTTTGCTCATGCAGTTAGTGGAGTAGGCAAGAATTAAACTTAATCCAACAACTATTCATAAATGTAATGCAAAGGGCAAATGGAAATTGGCTGGAAAATTATGGATGGTGAAATGTCAGTGTTATAAATTATTTTAGCTTCAGAGTTCTGAGAGGCAAGAAGGAGCTTAGTAAATAATAAAATTTTCCAAAATTCTTTGGCCTTTGACAAAAAAATAGTATTTTGTAGTCAAACCCCACTGTCTGTAATTGGGACCCCCCCAGTGCTGATGGCATTGGTACGGATGACCAGGACGGCGTGGTCCATTCCGAGCTGCACGGTGCCGTGCTCAAGGCACGGTGCACTGAGTGTGGTGTACGGAAGAGAGGACTAAGAGGGCATAAATGGGTTAAATTTGCTTGTTTCTCAGGTAAAGGTCAGGTGCAGATTGCTGTAGCCACATTGAGAGCAGTTCAGACCACATAAGAACTCTTCTGGACTCTGTCCAAGGAGCAGATCTCACCTCACTCCAGTTCAGGATTTCCTGGAGATTTCTCAGAGTTGTGCAGATTTTTCAAATGTGTGCCTGTGTGCATTAAATCATTTCTCATGGACTGTTCAAAAGCTAAGTGATGAAGTGCTGTAGTACAAGTAGTGCTGTAAGGATTAGAAAGGTAGTGGTAACACTAATAACTAGTGAAAGGCATAGGAGGTACTGGCAGAAGCTTAGTATTTTGTGATTTCTAAGTTTTACATAGATTTCTGAATTAAAATGTAAGGCATAATTAATATTGTCCCCTTCCTATTTCTCAAAGCTTAATTTTTACATAATCAATATTGATTACCAAAAATCATCAAAGCAAAATGTGATTCATCACCCTTACAGACTACATATTTTTTTCAGACTAAGATTTTCTGCTCTTGTTTGAGATGCTGTATAATTTATATTTGTAAGAGAAAATCTGGTAAGCCAAGAAACACTGTAAATGTATTTCAAACTTATCTATGCCTGGCCCATCTACAGCCTTTAGCAGGAGATTACATTTCAATCTCTCTGGTTATTTTGTGTTCAGGAACCAGAACCTATATAATGTTTTCTATTATGAACTTATTTCCAGTTCATCAGCTTGGTTTGTTAGATGGCAATCTAGCCATCATATGGATAGCACAATGTTCATCAAGTGTTATCTCAATTTTTTTTCAATTTCACTATAAGACACTATAATCTTAAGTGTGAGATTTCAAACATTTCATCCACTGTATTCTGAATTATATCTCACTTTGTA
Organism: Tichodroma muraria; assembly: GCA_013390105.1. Taxonomy (NCBI): domain Eukaryota; kingdom Metazoa; phylum Chordata; class Aves; order Passeriformes; family Sittidae; genus Tichodroma; species Tichodroma muraria. Next base: position 26,043 of record WAAG01068440.1, on the reverse strand, counting down.
TTTCTATCCCCCAAATTTTCTGTAAGTGTATTTTCTATGTCTGACTCCATTAGGAAAAAAAAAAAAAAGGAAATGAAGAAACAAGATTAGAGGAAAATAGTATACCTGTGCATGATTTAAGAAGCTCTTAACTGATAATTTTTCAAGTGTGATGAGTTGCAATATTCTGAACGCAGTGGCATTTGCAGAACTGTTCTCTGACAGAACTGGATCTCTCATAGAACTATGCCACTCATATGGATGAGATGTGATTGCAGGCAAGTCTCTATGACTGAGCTTATGTTGCTATTTTCTATATTAAGAAAGAACTTCTAAGAGGTTGGTGTCTGTATATCTTCGTCTTCTGACATGGTTATGGTGTGACATCAGATAAATTATTTCCCATCCTGTGTCTCAAAGTGCTGGTTCCCTGACTGTCTTCTAGCTGGTCATTTTCATGGTGATTTTTTTAGTCATGATGATGAGACATTGCTCATCATTGAGATCAATGAAGCTATAATGTCATTAATTAATCTTTTTTTTTTTTCAATGCTATTGGAGATATTATGCTTGTATTATGTACAGGAATAAAAAGGGGAACGAATCTCAGCTGTTTTGTGGTAAAACTTGTTGGAAATAGTCAGAATTTATTATTTTCACCAGCAGATATTATGATCTACAGTTTGGCTGCAAGACGTTCTGTGCCTGGGTCCTGCCAGGTTTTCATGGAGAGAAAGGATGATTCTGATTCCTTGTCAGCACTGGATGGTTTGGAGAGACAGCTCTCGTGAACAGAGAAGTTGGGTCTGAAGCAAAGAAACAGACCTATAACAGACACTTCTCCCTGGCTTCACCCTAGAGAACTGGACGGTGAAAAGGGAAATCCTGAGAAAAACACACTGAGGAGAGGACTAGAGGGGTAAAAGTACAAAAGGACATGTATAGTTGGAGGAGACTGTGACAGCATCAAATATTTTGGAGAAGTTTATAATCATTGCTACCTACCCACCCACCCACCTACCTACCTACAGGAAGAAAACACTAAACCCTAAACTTTTTTCAACATAACATATAACATTTTTTCAACATAAGTATTTCCTAGCAGAAGTTACTAGATCTTTTAAAGAAAGGAGAAAAAACTTTGTGGCAAATAATCTGGATCGGAGATGGAATGTCCATTGCCAGAGCACCACATAAAGGGACAGAGAGGCACAGATTAGTGCTACTACAGCTTAGACTTAATGAGAGTGAAAAAAGTAGAGGAAGGAAAAATATTAGACATGATCACAGAAATCACAGAAGTCAATCTGCAGCTTAGGAGGGAAAATAAAACTAGCAGATAAATATAGTGGAAGAGGAAATAACATGATCTGAGACCACAAAACATTCAGAAATAGATGGATAAAGCAGAAGCTGGTAAGAAATTAACAGTATGAGATACACATTTAGATCAAAAAGGATGAACATCCAGGAAGAAGAATAATTTGTATGTTGTATTTCAGAAGGAGAATAAAACAAGATTGCGTAGACTTTATCCTTCCCTTTTCCTTGCCTTCTCTCTCCTCTATTACTATATCCTTCCTTTTCCCTTGCCTTCTCTCTCCTCTATTACTATTTATACTATCTTGAAATTCCATTTTCTGGCCAACTTTTTCTTGTGATTCAATGAAAATACGGTCCCTACATCTGTCTTGGGCCAGACAGCTGAAAAGCAACTTTGAAGAGGCCTGGGGATGCTGTTGGCCGCCAAATTGAACATGAGCAAGGAATGTGCTTTTGCAGCAAATAAAGCCAACAGCCTCCTGGACTGCATCAGGAAAAGCATCACTAGAAGTCAAGGAAGGTGATTGTTCCCATCTATTCTCCACTAGAGAAAGAAACCTGGAGTCCTAACTCCAGTTCTGGGCTCTTCATGATCAGAAAGACAAGGACACACTGGAACAAGTTTAGCAGAGGTGCACAAATGTTATCAAGGGACTGCAGCACCTGATGTGCAAAGAGAGAGAGGGACAGCAGGGAGGGTTCAGCAGGAAAGGGGCGGCTTAGGGAAGTAGATACCTGATGGAGGAAAGTACAGAAGACAGAGACCCTCTTCTTGGTGGTGTCCAGTGACAGGACAAGAGGCAGTGGTCACAAATGGAAACAAAGTAGAATGGTTTAACATAAGACAAAACTTGTTTTGCTGAGGGTGATTGAGCACTGGCACATGTGGTCCAGAAAGGCAGTAAGGTCTTCATCCTAGGAGATACTAAAAATCTGCATAAGGTACTGAGCA
>WAAG01068440.1:0-20195 GCA_013390105.1 Tichodroma muraria | reverse complement strand
TGATTCTATGAGTATTTTGGCAAACGAAGGACTCAGCAGGTGTAAATCAGCATACAGCTCATTCCAGCTGACAATGCAGTATAGCTGCTCTAGCACTATCAGTGGAACTAATTTTCCTTTAAGTGATAGTTGTGTTTCCAGGCATAAAAAACACACTTTGATAATCCAAAACTCTGAAAGTATTATTCCTGGAGACTAAGTCATCAGATAAGGCATCCTCTCAGACAGTGATATTAGTGGAAGAGGCAGAAGAAAGGTGGTTTTAGTTGAACAGAGCTCCAGTTTATGGTGAAATCAAAGCAGCCCTGCTGGATGAAAATCAGCTTTCTGTTGTGTTTACTCTTATATTGCCTGAACATTTCTGCTGAATCATAGAGGCTTCTACTCATACCCCAGGAGTCACTTGTGCAGTAATTCAGAAAAAATGCCTTTTCACAAGAAAGGGAATATTTGGAAATACTATACTGTCATAAAGCAGAGGCAGAATTTCCCCAGTGACTTCAAGTGCACACTTATTACTCTATGTACAGTTTAAATCATTATATAATTACTTTTTTTTTTTATGAAGGCTGCTGACTATTTGATTTTTTTAAATCATTTATCATTCTACCACTGCCTGAGTGGAAAAAGTCTATCAATTCCTTCAAAACCATTTAAATCCATGATTTTACAATATGCTCTGCTTTATAGAACCTCTCTTTTTCTACTGCTTCCTAATAAAATCCTGCTAGAATCAGTCTGATGAAAAACATCTTGATATAATTTTCCAGTAAGTAGTTTCTGGTTCATCAAATTGAAGCAAAAGTACAAGTCTTTGTGAAATATCAAATACTAGCTTACACAACAAATTTAATCATCCCCAAAGCTGTATCTGGGAGGCCTAAGTGGATGGATTTCATCAGTTACTTTGCTTGTATTTTTATTAGATCTATCCAGCTTCTTACTAGCAACACACTGACAAGTTTAGCAGTGTTTGGATGGAGGCAAGCTCAGCTGAGGGATCCAGAAAGACTCTGTGTGGAACAGCTTGGAGAGAGCAATTTGCAAAGAGTGTTTGGGACAAAACCTCCACCCAGAAACAAGTTTGGAACCTGCTGTCTCCACTGTGCTGTCACTTCTTTGCCCTCCCTCTCCCATCACCCCTTAACCAAAGCATAGGGATGTAGCACTGAGGTGTGATAATGCCATAACCACACCTCGACGAGCACTCGTCGATGAGAACTTTTGAAATTTGTTCTCTGCAAGCAAATGCTGCTTGCCCATCAATTTGTATATGTCAGGTGTAACCCTCTGGCCATTCAAGTACCACACCAGCATGTTCTCCATGTAACCATTCCACAAGACTGTCAGAGACTCTTGCAGTGGTTTCCATCAATTCTTGCCCCCTCTAAATTTATTATTACTCCTCTCCTATTGTCCATGTGGTTCAGGTTCAGTGTGGGTGATATCTGAGAGAGAACTTCTGTAGAAAGCATTCCTGAGGCAGATGCAGCAAAACTTTGTACTGCTTTCATAAAACCAGCAGGAACATAAGGACTGGTGACTCTGAGAACCCATCAGAAGTGGAGATGAGACTTCACCTGTCAGCTTCAGCAAGAGCTTCATAAATGCATCTCACATCTCCAACCTGGGCAAGGCTACTGGGAGCCCTATCTGGTATCATTGCACAGCCCCTTTCAATCGTGACTGAGAAGGGTGGGGAGACCTGTAAAACATCAAATATTATTCTCATCTTAAAAACAGGTTAGAAAGAAAATCCTGTGACCGATCCAGATTTATCATCCTCCTTTTGATTCTTAGGAACTCCACATCACGGAGTGTGTCCTCTTGGAGCACATTCCTGAGAGCACAAATGCAGTTTTATTTGAGAACAGTCATCACAGATATGCCAGGTGTAGACTTTGCCTGAGCATCCTTTCTATGACAAAGTGGCTAGATTGTGGATGAGGAGGAGTCAATGTTGATTAGAATGAGCTTAGTAAGGGACTTAAAAGAGATGCTTTTCCAAAAGAGTCTCTCATGGTATTTTTTTATTGAAACTAAGGCTTTACATTCTGAGCTGATGGAAAACCATCTTGGTAAAAAGCCTGTGTAGAATCTGTAGAAGTGAAGAACTACAGGGGTGTATCCTGGGACCTGTCCTGTTCAGCATCTTTATCAATAACCTGGAGTGGGGGGAAAGAGGAGCACTTGGAGGAATGGCCTGGTGGAACCCTCATATACTTCAGCATGGAAAAATGGAAAACCCAGCAGCTGGGATTAAGCCTCCCACCCCACAACAATGCTACACACTGTGGATTAACTGTGCAAGGGCAGCTCTGCAGACACAGTCTTGGAGGATGTGGCAGGGAGGAATTGCACAGTCCCCATGACCCTATCAGTATCAGGGATCAACAGCGCCCTGGGCTGCATGAACAGAAGCACAGGTGTTGCATCCAGGGAAGTGATCACCCCTTCTGCTCTTTAGACCACATCTTAATTACTGAGTCCAGTGTGGGGCCCCTCAGTATCAGGCAGGCACAAAAACCCTGGAAATTCAACAAAGGGCACACAAGATAGCTGGAGGTGGGAATATTTGACTCGTGTGGAGAGGCTGAGAGTTCGAGGTTTGCTCAGCCTGGGGAAAGGACGCATTATGAGAAACCGAGTAGCTGTTATCTAAAACCTACAGAGAGGTTATTCTGCAGATGGAGAGATATTCTTCAGAGTGTTGCACGGTAGGAGAATGACAGACAGTGGGGTTAAAGTCGTAGTCCTATTCATATGCAAAAAGAAAGAACATCTTATGCATATAAAATTAAGAATTTATCATTTTAATGGATTAGGTCCTGTGGTCTTCAACATATTCATAGATGACTTGGATGCAGGTCTGGAAGGGTTATTAAGCAAATTTTTAAAAGACAAAACTGGGGAGAGCTGTTGACTCCCTCAAAGGCAGGGAGCTCCTGCAGATGGACCTTGATTTTGAGCAGGAGTTGGACTAGAGGTCTCTTTCCAGCCTCTTCCAGCCTGAGCTATCCTGTGATACTGCCCCATCCACAGGTGGGCAGCTCACAGGTTCCTCTAAGTACCAACATGCTAGCCACAGGCATTGCCTAGGCGGAGCTGCTGCTGGCCTGTGAGTGTGATGTGGAGCCCAGCTGCGTGATTTGTAGCTGTGAGAGAGTCTGAGAGGATAACTCCATCACCAGGGCAGGAGGAACCATGGCAGCTTTGCCCAACAGCACATATGGTCACGTGCCTTGGTTTGTTCCTGTGTATTTGCTTTGCACAACATTCCTCTTTACTTGTTTGACAACCTTTTACCTGCATTGTCTGCATTATTTGACAGACTATAATAAAGGGGATGTTTTATTGACCTTTTGAGAGCACTTGAGGCCTGAAATGGAGGGCAGAAGGCTATTAAACTTAATTCATGTTTACTGTAACAACAACTGTTTCAGCTGTTTTTTTAACGATATTTCTCTGAGGCATCAGTGCCACGGCACTCCTAAGAAAATGTCTTTAAAATACTTTAATTCTGAGTGGACATTGAAGGTTTTAGTACCATTCCTTGTCAGCTTTCTGTCAGTGTTCTGTAACAGTAAAAGCTTATCCTGGAAAACATGGCCTTTTTGAAGATAATGCCTAGGCTCTATTTAATAATGATAGGCTCTGCATATTTTTACTTCATCCCAGGAGGAAGACTGGTTTCTTACATATTTCAGTAGGGGGTGCATAGAAACAGGCTATCCTAATACTTTGGCCATATGGAAGAAAAAAAGAAAAAAAGCCCCAAATCCCAGAAGGTTTTATTTTTTTTTGCCTGAATAATTAATGTTTAAGACAAAAGATGACAATCGGGCATTTGGAGGTGGTGTGAAAGGTAAGCTGGCTATAAGGCTGGAGGACAAAATGTAGGAGATGGCTTGCAGTGGAAAAGAAATATGACTTTGTAAAGGGGATAAAGATTTAAGTGTTTTAGAGGAGCTAAAACCAGACATTTAAATAACCAAAGTGCTTGGGCACCAGGCAGTCATGCCGAGGTAGACACAGATGGCCTCATTCATAGCCTTCCTTCCCTGCTATCTCTAGCCATGGGCCACGCAGGGAGTACAGCAGTGTCCAGCCTGGCAGGATAACCTCCCCCTTTTCATTCACTGGGAAGGGCCCAGCAATCCACGATGAGCCTGACCTTTTGTATCTGGCATGAACCTTTTCGAGGAGACGCTAATAAAGCAAAGGCATCTGATGGCAATAATGGACCCTAGAGAACCCCCATGGTGAGGGGTTCATGTGATTGCAGGTGACTCACAGGGCCAACAGCTCCGTGTGCCACGGCAGCAAAACCACGACGTCAAAAGTGGTTATGCAGCGCAGTAGTGTCAGAGTGTGTGTTGATGTCACATGAGGCATGTGAATAAGTGCCAGTGGTGCCAGGTTTCCCTGCATGGAGAGCATCTGCCAGGCCCCTCAGGTACTAAAACTTTTGGTCAAAAGCATGAAAGTTATGGAAGAAGATGCCCAGGTGAGGAAGGGGGAAACCAGATGAAACACGTTATCCAGGAAACCTGATAAATCAGAGGCAAAACTAGAAATGTTTTGGATGTTTGACTTTGCAAGAGAAAACAACAATATTATTTAGAAAGAAAAGGGAAAGGCATTTCCCTTGAAAATAATTTTGTCAAAACACTTTTCAGTCAATGCATCACACCTGTGAGACCTCAATTGGCTATTATGCTCTCTTTTTAGAGGAATGGTGGGAAGCAGGCTTCCCTTCTGCAAGAATATTCAAGCACTTGCAATGCTGAAATCTGTCTCATTTCAGACCAGAGTAATTGAGGTTTTTCAGAAAAGGGAACACAGTTCAGGAACATACATCATCTCCTCTTTCTACCAGGTCTTCAGTCTGGGCTGCTTCTAGTCAGAGCCTGCCCTTAGGAGGCATAAGAAAATTCCCAGTAAAAGTCTAGACTGAAAGGTTGGCTGAATGAGATGTAGAAAATCCCACTTTTTCCTTCTCTAGACAGGAAAAAAAACTGTGTTTGGAAGTACCTGGGAGTCCTGATGAGGGCTGCTCTGGCGGCTTGGGACTGCTTGGCTCTGAGATAACTGAAGAGCACCTGTCAGGCCTGAACTTCTCTGCCTGTTTCTGGGATGTTCATGGTATCTGCCAGCCTCATGGGCCACCCAGGAGGCAGGAGAAGTGGTAGGAAGCCCATTAGCAAGGCAGGGGATGATAAGACACACTGCCAAGATGAGTACCTACATCTTCACATGCAGCTGACCAGTGCACACGGGATGATTGGTCAGGCTCGAACTGCTATTTCTGAACAGAGAAATATTGTCAGAATGTTTTTGGCTTGCTTTTACCACTGATATTACGAGGAGAGAGGTGGGAAGTGTTTGTGATAGAGCCTTGTCACAGCATTATTGAATGATTTCATGTTTTCAAGGAAGTAATTCCCACAAAGATGTTCTCCCTTTTATCACATTAATCATTCACCAGCACTGGGCATATATCTATGTGACAAAATTCAGTGCTGTGCAGAAACTGTGATGGAGACCAGTGCAGCCCTATCCAGGGGATGGATCCTGGCTAATTGTGGGAGCTTATATGTGTACATATGGGCAAGAGTGAATATTTCATGCACACAGTGCATTGAGAGCTCCTGACTCAGTCTGAGAACACTTTCTAAGATATAAGCAGAGGAAAAGAGAGAATGAGGCTGAACAAACAATTTAATCACAGAGCATTACAGACTAGCTACAGACACACATTTTCCCAGTGAGGTGAAAGGAATTTCAATGCCTCACCAAGACAGCAGTGGAAAACCATGCCTGTGGATCTTATAGCACACTTTCTCATGTTGAAGGGAGCAGGAACTGAGAATTGCTTGTTGTATCTTCTTTTTCAGCACTTTCAGCTTGGCATCCTGCAGCTGAGAACTCCTTTCTCTGGCTTTTTTCCCAAGGAGCTTTAATCAGTGGACACAGATGCTGTGGCTTAAGCAGATGTGGCTGTACTTTTAATAATGCAAGGTAAGTTTGTACTGTCATTTGGGAGAGAAGAGACCTGAAAACTGTGAAGAACTGCTGCATCTAAGAGGACTTTAAAGACAATGAGTTTCAGCAAATTAGGCTAAATTGCCACTGTAACTTTTGCAACCAAGCTGTGTAAAATTCTGGTATTAAAGGATGTTTCCAAGAATCAAACTATAATATGCATAACTGCAGACTGTACTGCAGAGTCATTCACAGAGATACCTGTGCCAGAAAATACTGATTAAAAAATTGCCAGTACCTTCTAGAGAGACGCTACTATTAATAACAGGTACTGTTGGTATCAAATTTCATATCTTTATTCCCCATGAAACACAAACCAGAAAACATGTAAACTATAGCTAGATAGAGGCAGTGACTTCTATTAGCAGAGCATTCATGTAAGCAAACTCCCACATCTGAAATTGTTCTGGAGGGCTTACATTTCTGACAATGTTTGTCATTCTTCATGTACTCGTTGTATGGAATTGAAGTAAAGGTAAAGCAAATTTGTACGTCACTAGCAGTAGGTGATGAAAATAAAGGTCAGCTAAACATGAAGGCTGAAACTGCATATACTAAAATTGAAACTGCATATACTAAAACCGAACTCACTTCATCCAACTCACTTCTGGAGGCCCTCCCACAAACATTTGCATCTGTCAGAGTATCACATTTCTTGTAGAAAATACATTTACAGAATAAGTAAGCACAAATAAATCTGGAAACATATAATTAAAGTTGTGATCTGTTTCTTTACTCATGTAATGTTAATTTCTCATTCTTAATTCTAAGGAGCAAGCGACCACTGTTATAATCTCTTTAACTTTGTTCTTTTTACCCCGAAGTGGAAGTAGTTCTCAGATGTGTTTTAACTTTCTTCAGGTAGATTTATATCAAAATATTGGAGAGCTCTATATATTTTCACATTACGCAATTTATTGCAGGCAGGGAAAATATTACATAGAGAGAAGCCATGTTGGATTCCCAACAGGGTGTTGTACCTTTCCTACAAGTGTATATAATTTACTGGAAATTAGTATTTTCATATGCTGGAAAGCAGCCAGAACTAGTATGCTTTGTTGAATAATGTGCTCTGCTTTTGTACTTATAACCTATGGTGAACTGGTATCTGGTGAAAAAGAAGGCATATTGCCACTCGTGTGCCAAAAATACAGACCCCGTGTTCACATGTGGGGAAGAGAAGGGGTGAGGACTCAGAGAAGAAATCTGAGGGTATGGGGAATGGAAACAGAAGCAGGGAATGACAGGCTGGATAGTGCATGGTGGCACGAGGCGTGTGCAAAGGGAAACACTGGGGCAGGGCTGGCTCAGCTGGGCAGAGCTCAGAGCCAGGACCCAGAGAGGAAAGGGCAGCAGGGGCAAGTCATGGTGGGGAGATGTGCAAGGGGCTGTGTCCACCTGCACAGGATGTGAATCTGCCATTGGGACCTCAGCACAACACGTTTGGTGTCCTGACACTCTTTCCCTCTGAGGATTATCCAGTCTAATTTTAACACTGATTCAGCTGGGCAGGGATAGTTTTCGTTTTCTATGGCACTCTGGTATTACTTCACTGGTTATGACACAGAAAATCTTCTTAGGTAAAAGTTTTTAATAAGGAAAAACCTTTATTCTGGTAGAACACTTTTTTAAAGGGATGAAAATATTATCTTCCTATGCAAGACATACATTTTTATGTATTTCTGTCTGCCTCACATTCGTGAACTTATATGACACAGTGAACAGTGAACTTATATGCAGACACAAATGTTCATGGCCATTCCCTCCTGTGGTTAAGAGGGGACTGGAAATCTTTGGTCTGGTGGGAAACTAGCTAGTGGAAGAAGGGCTCTGGTACGAAGATGTTGACAGTAAAATGATACAAATAAATTCTTCTTCAATCTTCCCACAAGGTGAAAAGGAGTTTTTTCCATCCAGAACACATACTCTTTAATGCAAGTCCCTAATGGGAAGATGGGAAATAAGGAAGCTGGAAAGCAGACTTAGTACCTTTGTGGTTTCAGTCCTTCTTACGTTTTTATAGTAATTGCATTTGAATTTGCTGTCCTGCAAAGAGAATATGTACCTCCTCAGTGAAAACTAATGTAGATTCTCCGTTTAGCCCAGCTGGGAAGATTTGGTGCTTCTGGAGCCAATGATTGCAGGTTTGCTCTACTCTGTGTAGCTTAGCACGTTATTGTTTTTTCCTTAGTCTGTCAAGAGCCTGAATCAGCACAGAAGCACAAATTGTTGTATACTGCTAGCTAATAATTGATTTTTTCTGTTCACTTGAGGGGAAAAATAGATTTAGACTATAATACTTCCTGGGTTTTTTTTTCCTTTTCTGAAGCAAACACTCCCACTATTTAATCAGACATGAAATTTTAAAATTATTATGAGGAGAGAAGGAAAAAAACATTCAAAAGTAGCCAAAAGGAATAAGAAAATTTAATGGGCAGGGTGGCTGGTGACAAAGAAAAAAAGAAAATATTGAAGTGTCATCAAATGTTGGTCAAGAGGGTTTGAGCTGCAGAAATGGTGGCAAGGATAGAAGGGTGTGTATACTTTCAGTGTCCTGGTGCTAAAGCCACAGTGTGCAGAAGCAGAAGGTCGTGATTCACTGGCCTCTCAGGAAATCTGAATCCACATCAGCTGCCTGCAGCAACTCGGGGAAGGACTGCTCAGCACACACAGGTGAGATACTGCATAGTGCTGGAAGCCGGGTACTCGGCTTCGTGCTTACTCTGCCAGCCTCAAAACAAGGGCTTCAGCAAAGCATTCACTGTGTTTAATCCTTGTTAAAGAACAGAATAAACTAAGGAAAAAGTGGAAAGTCAGCACCTATCTTGGACAAGGATTTGGGAATCTGTTGAGGCATCACTAATCCCACAGCTCTGAGTGTTTTAGAGACTTATGATGGACACTGGTTGTCACTGAAAGACTGAACTCTTTAAATGTCATAGAGATACATTCTGTCAGATTTTTGTTCAGGAATGGTATAAGGTGTGAGTTATTGAAGTTTTTATTATGAGGAAACAAAAAATCATGGGCAGTGCATGACCTTTTTTTATTAGAAAATATTAAGAAAAATTAGAAAAAACTTTGAACAAACTGCATTTCACATTATTTTGATTTAAACATTTTGTAACACTTGTAAAATGTTTTAGTTTTGGGAAGGTCTTATTTTTCAACAAAAAAATAAACCTTTAAAAATTTGCAGTACATTTATTTAATAAGGCTTAAATGAACAGAATAAGATTTTATGCCTTTTTTTTTTATGAGAGGAAAGCAGGACATTAAAAAAAAGTGATCACCATTCCCTGTTTATCATACACAGACAAGAAACAGTGCTTATACTAGACAGTTGTAGGAATAATTAGTGTTTTTTGTAACAATAATCACTGGCTAAATCAACTCAAAATCTTTTTTAGTCTGTAAATCATTTTGCACAGCTCCACCTGAGGGGACTTGAATCAAGGAATAGTTCAGATTGGACTGCTCGTTGCTAATTAGTTTTGCAGGACGGATCCAGATTTATTCTTTAGTTTCTGTTGCCACATGGCAAAACATTGTTTCTGCGTTTTTAGCTCCATGTGCGTGAAATGTTTTAGTTATTTATTGCCCGTTTGTCTCAATAAAACAATGAAGGCTGCTGATCAGGGTGGGTTGTGAAGAGTGTCTGCTGACAGAGAGTCATTTTTCATACTGAACAGCCATTTGGGGGAGAAAAGAGAAAGAGGAAAAAAACCACTTTAACAGCTTGCAATGTAACTAGAATTCCCTGTTCCTTTGCTAGTTTATAGTCGGTAAATAGCTTCTAGAAACTCATTCCCTTTGGCCTCATTCCACTGTTTCTTGAGCTACTAAAAGTGTTTGCAGAAACAGCAGGGGTTGTAATACCTGTTCTCTTAGTTCTTAATGCAGTCTCTTACTGTTCCTAATATTTGTAATTATAGAAGAATTGTTTATGATTTAATAGTTACAGATTTTTTGCTGTTGTCTTGATAGCATAATCATATTTTCCAAGGTTTACAACTTGATTATCAACTCTTCTTTGTGTTGGAAACTTGGCCTCATAATTTTTAAATTGTGAATGAATGGCTGTGTTTTTATATAGTTGATTAGAATTGTCTGATGAGGTGCTATTAGTACAATCTCATTTATAGTTATATTTTTTTGTAAAACTTTGAGGATGGAATTCACTTTACTCCAAGGGCTGCTTTCTTAGTCTGGAGGGGTTGAGAAAGCTTGAAGCTGTGCTGTGGTGCGCTCCCATCCAGAGGCGCTCCTCTGGCAGCTCAGGTTTGGGCGGGGCATGTTTCCTCCAAGCACTGTCAGATACTTTGTGCAGAGCGAGCAGATGAAAAAGGAACTTGAGCTAATGGTACTTGCGTTAAATATTTCCCAATGGTAGTAGAAATCCCTTCTGTTTGCTTGGATGTCTTCCTGCCAGTGAACTCCAGATAACTTTCCAAATTTAATACTGGATTTGAATATGAGCACTTTTTTAGTGCTCTGCCCTCTCCCACCTTAGGAACCCTACAAAAGTGGTCATGATTTGTCACAATTAGACTTTTCTGTCTTGCCTGATTTATTTTCTCACAATTGTTTCTTTCAGTGTCTTTCAGCTGAAAGACATTTTGTTTTTCCCAGATACAAGACTTCAAGTCTGTGATTTCTCTTTCCTACATAACACAAGTAATTGTTTATTTTTACAAAGTCTCAGCTGGTATCTGCCCACTGTGGGATTTGCCTTTTCCCCAGTACCGCTTGTTACCTTTCAAGTTATTTTGCAATTAAAATATTATTCTTAGTTTCCCATCTAAACTTTTCAGCTGTTCTTTTTTATCACTTTCACACTGGTGATCTTCAATTCCTGACTGACCCACCACTTCTTTTTCCAAATCTACTGTCATTTGTCACTTTGTTATCCAAGGCAGAGAAGCCTTTCTAAATAACTTTTCTGGCACATAGTAGGCTGGTGTCTGGAGAGATTATAAAGTTTCTTAAAAAGTAGATTGAACTCTGGGACTGTGCTTGACAGTAGCTATGTTCTTTAGGAATATTTGTAATTTTAATTTGTATTTAACTGCCTTCATCACTGGATATTCTAAATGACCATAGTGTACTGCATTCTCACAAAGCAAAGAAAGCAAGAAAATTCCTGCCTGCCCATGCAACAGGATAGAGAGTAGGAATGAGATCTATCCTAGACTTAAGAATGTAGTGGTCTATTGGATTGCACCTTGATCCACTGTCAGGAGTGCTCTAACTCTGATAATGGCACTAGGAAACTCATTCTATAGTCAACATGAGAGTCTGGCCACCAAGTGATCCATTCCCCTTGTACTCCACCAATATCCAATTAACAAAAAACAAAAAAACAAAAAACAAACAACAACAACAAAAACAACAACAAAAAAAAAAGGGAAAAAGAACATTTCAATTTTCATACTGCTGTGGGTGTAAAATTTTACATCATTGGAGTTGTAAACAGCAAAACTCACCACTATTCCTGTAGCTTTACTCCAGAGCATGTGTTTTATGTGAAACTACAAAGTTCAACTGAGGAAAGCACTGAAAGCAAAATGATTTTGAATACTTAGCATTTTTCCATATAATCTTAAATAGCACTCAAAACTTCCCTTTGGGACATTCCATCTAATCATGAGCATTGTTGAACAAAAAATCATTATTTTCAGATTCAGCGACAGTGCTATCAGTGGCTGAACTTTGCCTTCTTCAATTTGTAGCAGAAAACATTCTGAGTGACTTTGCGGGTCTTGGTAAATATGTTCTAATCTTTCCCAGGATATATTATGTGCTTCAGAAAAGTTATTATTTGTCTCTGTTTTTTGCTGATAGTAGTAGTAGGTCGTTTTGGCTTCACTCCATACCTGCTGCTCTCACTGAGATGCCTGCACTGGCTTTTCAGTGTCACAGAATTTCTCTGAACACCTGCATGTGGCACTGAAGAACCTAAAACGACACTCTTTCAGATAATCTCTGTACAAATAACCAGTGAGAAACCTGAGAACTCATGGGAACTTGCTTCATAATATTGCTTGATATCAAAGACAAAAACCCTTGCAGCAGTATTAAAATGGCAAGATAAAAAAGCAGTTCTTTATCGGAAACTTCTGAGTGCATCCATAGTTATGAACTATGGGCATACACAGTACCAGATTTCTACAATCTTTATAGATTTACAAACTATCATATCTGAAAAACATTGTCCAACTAGAAGAGCAGTTGATTAGGTAATTTTTGCCAGGTTACCACCCTGGTATGGATCCCCTGTTGGATTTGGTCCAGGGCTTCTTTGCCCCACTTCTTTTTATGTCTTCTCAGATTCTGATTAGAAAACAAAATGTTCTTGTAGGTCCTCTACCTCAAAATAAGACTAAAAAGTATTTCAAGAATGTGTAATAAGGTTAGGTTATTATTCCAAAATTTAAGAGAAAAGGTAGGAAAAATACTAGGAGCTGTATAAGCATGTATTAATATGACCTATTATATTAATATTAATATAATAGGTCTACAAAGATACAAACATATGAAAAATAGATAAAAAGCAAAAATCTTTGGCATCTATACAAGGTGGATGATATAAGCAGGACTAGGAAATGTACTGAGCACCAGTCGGTTGGATGTGCTGTGGTTAAAACCCCTTATTTTAAGCATATTCCATACTGGCATTTTGTATTTACAACTTGAACAAAATGTTTTTCATTCTCAGCCGCTTCAGAGTTTCAGGTCTCCTTCAGGTTTCCTTGTTTGCTGGCAAGAGAGTAGAACCTCACTGATGTTGTCTCAGTTTGTAAATTTCAAAAAGCTGGTTTCAAAAGACAGACATTTTGAATTCCCCATGCCAAAACTTCTACCCCTTCCAATGATAATATGTGCAAATTTAAGTGAGATAGCACACTTATACCAGCCCAGAAAAATATTTGTTATTTTCTGTTGCCCAGCTGTCTTTGGAAGGAGCAGTATTTGACTAATATTTGCCTTATCTTAGGAGAGCCTATTTTTCAAATATATTATCTGATGAATTTCAAAGGCTGCCTCATAAACTCTGTGATCATTTTCCTTAATTGTATTCCAGATTGGTGGAATCTTTGTTTAATAATGAAGCGATGTAAGAAGAACCAAAAGAATGCTCACTTAAGAAGCATAAACCCTTTGCCAAAGCTTCTAGACAGAGGAAGAACAAAATTCTATGATCACCACGTCTATGAATGAAGAACTTTGCTGATGGAAGAGAAGAGAAAGACCAGACAATCACAACTACATTTTGAATAAAAATATTTATTAGCTTTAGTCTTTTGATGTTTTAATTTTTCCATTAAAATCTTAAATTTTATAGAAAAAAATAGTTTTCTAATTAGTTCTAAGCCCAAAATGAATATCTTTATGTAACCAAAAAAATGGTGTTGAAATCACTGTTTCTAAATCCTTAGGTATCTACCACTACATAAATAAAACAAAATATTGCAGTGGAAGAGATTATATGCAAAATTGGTTGTTAATTTAGAAACATACTGAAATGTTTAACAACATGTAAATCTAGTTTGGGGTTCCATTATTACCTGTAACATGTACTGTTAATTAAAATAGATGGTTCTCTTAGTTAACTTTGACCCACATATTTTTAGTCACAACTGTGCCATTCATCCGACTGTTTGCAAGTGGAAATTTGATTTTCTTTTCTCTCCTGATCTCTGATTATACTTTTACAGAGAAATGAAACATTTTAACAGGAAGAGTGAGATCTAGAAAAGGCAAAGAATTTCCATGAAATTATTTCTTTTAGAAATTCAAATGGGAACTGTACGTCACATCTTGTGTGCTAGGCAAATTTCTAGTTCTGACTAGGCTTGTACAACATGTGTGTGTCTGCCTCAGCAGCTACACAGGTAAGAGGACAACCTCTGAATACTTTCTGGGATCTGAGACAACCATTGTGCAAAATAATTTCATGCAGGGAAGCCCAAACCATCTGGTTTCCCCATCTTTGTTTCCCCATCTGTGGTTTCAGCTCCCACAGCCTTAGACACAGTCCCCAAAGACTCAGCCCCCAAAAGGCTAAGTTTGAAGACATGTTGTCAGGGTTCAGCTTCTGGGTCTGTGACATCTTTTACATTTCAGTTGTCTCAAGCATGGTCTCAGAAACTTGTGCTTGAACCTGAGAAAGCAAATGGGTCTTGAAGCCCAGAGTATTAATTTCTGGAGTATTCAGCATGTTCATACTGCCAGCACATCATTTTCTATCATGAAAAAGAAGACTCAGATTAATAGGTTGTGTTAATACCATTCCTACAGCTCACAAGTGAAAAACAAGGACTTTGGTAAGAATCATGTCTGCATCCAAGACACCAGGAGGATCCTATCAGATACAGCACAGCAGCTCTGTGTCCTTGGCAGGATTTCCCTTGAGCAGAAGTATTTCCCTTGAGCGTCTGAAATAGCTTTATTGACCTGAATTGTGTCTCTGGGAGGACTGCATGGCTGATTAGTAGCTTGTCTCAAGGTGAACAGTATGGCTCAGCATCACTGCAGACTTCTGGTCAGCCAACAGCAGTGTTGACATCAAACCAGGCTTAGATCAAACCGTCAAACCGTGTTAGAGCACCTCAGCTGTGCCCCTAACTCAGAGAAAACACCTGCTTTGATAGTCAAAAATTTAGGTGGTTTAGCCTCATTAGCAGGCCAGGATTTGAAAGTCATTCCATAGACACACTCACTGTATTTCTGTGTTTCCTAATGGAAATACTACAGGCTTTTGGTTCTTTGAGTATCCTTCAGTTTTGTCTTTCCCCCTTTGAGCCATTTCAGCAGGAAAGCCTAATGGTTATGTCCAAGTGAGTCATGTCCTTAGTAAAACTGTGTTATCTGTGTCCCTCTCTTACTTTCCCAACTACCCCTTACCTCCTTGAGGCCTCTCCCAATAGGAATATACCACACAGTCTTCAGGACACTTACCTGAAAACAGAGGGATGAAATCCTACCCTTCCTCTTTGCTGTACAAGTCCTTACTCTATACTGGGATACACATGGATGCACCAAAATATACCTTTATTAAGTAAACATACTTAAATATCTGTCTGAATCCCTTTTTTTTCTCCTTCCTGAATGGGCCTAATTTTACATTTCTTATGGAGATCTGATGCTGAGCAATAAAGGCAGCTTCGTGCTGTAATTACAAAAGAATATAATGACAAAAAAATGAGGAACAAGGAAAGTATCCCAAGGGCCATACAACAGTAATATGCTCTATGAATTGGTTTTCAAATTATTTGTAAGGAGGAAGAATAATTAAACTTGTGTATCTTTATTTCTCTGCAACATAATCCCAAGGGCTAGTTTAGGTTAAAGCATGTTCCACTTACAGTGTCATGCAATAGAATTTTGCTTCATACTGGATTAGGTCTCACAGAATCACAGAATATGCTGAGCTGGAAGTGACCCACCCAGATTATCAAGTCCAACTCCTGGCCCTGCCCAGCACCATCCCCAAGAGCCACACCATTTGTCCAAGAGTATTGTCCTAACATTTCTTGAACCCCATCAGGCTGGTGCTGTGACCACTTCCCTGGGGGAGCTGTTCCAGTGCCCAACCACCCTCTGGGGGAAGAACCTTTTCCTAATATCCAACCTAAACCTCCCCTGACACAACCTCAAGCCATTCATTCCCTTTTTTTCCTGTCACTGTGCACCACAGAGAAGAAATCAGTGTCTGCCTCTCCTCTTCCCCTCATGANCTCATTCCCCAGTCTGTCTGCACATCCAGGGTTGCCCCATCCCAGGTGCAGAATCCTGGCACCTTCCCTTGTTGAGCTTCATGTGGTTGGTGATTGCCCAGCCCTGTGACTTGTTGAGTGTCTCTGCAGGGCCTTTCTGCCTTCGAGGGAGTGAACTGCTCCTGCCAGTTTTGTATCATCTGCAAACTTGCTTAGTGTCCCTTCCAGTCCTGGGTCCAAGTCATTGATGAAGATGTTGAAGAGCACAGGACTGAGGATGGAGCCCTGTGGAGCCCCACTGGTGACAGGTCCCCAGTCTGAGGTCACCCCATTCACTGTAACCCTTTGTGCCTGACCCGTGAGCCAGCTGCCCACCCATCACACAGTGTGTTTATCCAGCTGTGAGCTGGACATCTCGTGCAGAAGGACACTAGGAGAGACAGTGTCAGAAGCTTTGTTGAAATCCAAAAAGATTACATCAGCTGGCTTCCCTTGATCAGCTAGGTAGGTTATCTTGTCATAAAAGGAAATCAGGTTTGATAAGCAGGACTTTCCTCTCATGAAGCTGAGCTGGCTTCAGGCTATCAGGCTCCATGAATTTGTAGGGATCTAGCTGGAGCCCCAGGCTGACTGGGAACTGATCATTCCTGCAGTCATGGTTCTCCAGCTCAGGGCACTGAGACCACCTTGATCCATCTGGTGTTGATGACAGGGGAAAAGAATATGTTAAACCTTTGCCTTGTCAATGTCCCTTTTTGTGAGGAGACCATCCTCATCCTGTAATGAGCTGATATTAGTTTTACACTGCCTGATGCCATTTATATATTTCAAAAAACTCTTTCTTTTGTCCCCCACAGTTTTGGCCAGCTTCAGCTCCACGTTTGGCTGCCTGAATTTCCTCTCTACAGTGTCTCTCTATCCTTGCCATGTTACCTGGCTCTGTTTCAACTGGGCACACACCTTCCTTCTTTGCCTTATTTCCAAGAGAAGACTCCTGTTCAGCCAAGCTGGCCTTCTGACTTGCCTGTTTGACTTCTGACTTTTGGGAACTTCCTGCTCCTGTGCCCTTAGGAAGTGATGTTTAAAAGGTGATCAGCACTGATGGACTCCAACATCTGCAAAAACATATTCCCAGGGGACCTTACTTCCTAATTGCCTGAGAAGCCTGAAGTCTGCTCTCCTCATATCCAGAGTTGAGGTTTTGTCAGCACTTTTCTTCCTGTTAGCAGAGATTTTAAACTCAATTTCTTCTTGGCCACTGTGGCCAAGATGGCTGCCAATCTTCACTTTGGTCACAAGATCCTCTCTATTGGCAAGCAGCAGATCAAACTGGGCATCTTTCTCAGTTGCCTCCCTTAGGACCTGTTCCATAAAGCTGTCATCCAGGTTTTTTAGGACTCTCAGAAGAGAATGAGGAAAAGAAGTCATCTAAAGTGGATGACAACTGTGTTAGATTCACAGTGAAGAAATACCTGCTCTTCACAGTTCACTGTACAAGGGCTTCAAAGTTTTGGATGCAGCTGGGTAAGCAAGACAGAATAGTAGAGTGCAGGGCAAATAATAAATATGTACTTTTCTGGTTGTGCTACAGTAATGTAATTGCCACCAGGTTAAACCACATTTCAAGTGTCATATCTGTCTTTTTGCAATGTCTAGGATGCTGAGAAATGCAATTTAACTTTAATAAATTCGTAACTCTATTGTCATCTGCAGCGAATTTTAACTGACTCTTCAAGGTTCCTCTTCAGTTCCCTACAAATGATTATTTGACTGCCTGTCTTCTAATCTCAATCCATACTGAATTTTAAAACAATAAAAATCATTCAGGTTGCTGAGTCTATGATAAGAGAAATATTTCTATAAAGTTCTCAAAGTACAGATTGCCTGTCCTTACGAATTCTCTTGCTCTTATGATTTAACCCTGGACAGCAGCTCAGCCCTATGCAGCTGATTGCTCACCCTAACCCCATGTTGGGATGGAGGAGAGAGCTGCAAGACTCAAAGCAAGAAAAAACCTGAGTTGAGATAAAGACAGTTTAATGGGGAAAGCAAAAGCTGCACATGCAAATAAAACAAAACAAGGAATTCATTAATTCAGAGCTTCACATGGCAAGGCAGCTGCTAAGCCATCCCCAGGTAAGCACAGCTCCATCACATGTAATGGTGACTTCGAAAGACAAACATCATCACTCCTAACATCCCGCTGCTGCCTTCTCCCCCATGGCTTTATATGCTGAGCCTGAGGCTATATGGTCTGGAATGTCCCCTGGTTCAGTTGAGGTCAGCTGTCCCAGATGTGTCCCTTCCCAACTTCTCGTGCACTCCCAGCTGGTGGGGTGGGGTGAAGAGCAGAAACGGCCTTGACTCAGTACAAGTGTTGCTCAGCAATAACGGAAATATCCCACTGTTACTAACACAAAATCAAAAGACAGCCCCATACCAGCTACTAAGAAGAAAATGAACTCTATCCCAGTCAATACCAGCACACATCCTTACTTATAAGCATGATACATCATTATGCTATAGGGCCAAACTAGACGAATTTAAACAGCACTCCACCTATGTGTAGAAGAAAGTGACATAAGACTATGTAGCTGTGTTTACAGTTGATAAAACTAATTCTCCCTGGAGATTTTCATTCTAGGGAAACAATTATGTACAATGAATAAGCCCATACTTCCACAAGGCCTTTAGAGAAAACTTGCTGCTCATTTTGAGGGTGCCCTCAGTGAAGGCCATTGTCATCAGATTTAGCTTGTCACTGTATTGATTAAGGTGAGGTAATTTTTGCCCTTGAGGTTTGTCCATTCTTTTAATTTTACAAAATTCTTCAGTACAACACATATTATTTGTAGAAGAAAGTGATTTTTTTTTCTTTCATCATTTCCACCCAGTTTATAAAAAGTATTTATCGGTTATTTATTATGCTTGAAAATATAGTGAACTCAGCCAGAAATAAATGCATGTTTGAAAAGTTTCTCTTAGCTGAGAATGGGCACTGGGTAGCTGATAAGTGCTAACCTGAGCATGATAGGTTAGTCTAGTCTGCAATTTACTTTGTGGATCTACACATAATCATTGGGGATAATATCAAGTACTAATTAGCATTTGATCAGATTTCGAGTTAATTTTTTTCATCCTGCATATATTTAAAGAGCTCAGCTGACTATAACAGTACATTAATTTGTATCAGTTGATTGCCTGGCAGTTTCTCTTCTCTGTATTTGCTGTTACTGCCAATAATGTCTTTTGGAGTCTTAAAAAGTGAGGGAAGAACTGAGACTAAAGCAACCAGTAAAGAGGGAAAAAGACCTCAAAAGCATAGTGGCAACCTGTCGCCTCAACCTCAGTCAAAGATCTGGCAGTTGCAGGAACCTGATTAGCAGTGCTACAAGACAAATGCAGCTGTCCATTCCTGGTCTGCAGGTGTTGCAGTAGATATTCCATTGTCTGACAGCCAGTGTTTTCAATCAAAGTAATTATCTCCTGTAGGAAAAATAAAGTGTTAGCCATGTTGCTCTAACTGCAATTTCCCATCTGTAACAAGATGGGCACTTGGGGAATACCATTAAATCACTGAGCTTCTGACCCTGTGGTCATTAGATTTTCCTTTTTCATTTTCACTTGATGTCAGGTGTCTTCCTCACTATCTGGCTAATTCTGGCTTCCGATGCTGTGTGCTTTTGAGAGTCCTAGAGATAATGCCTGAGCCTTGAAAGGCTGTTTTGTGCAGAAGTGAGAGAGCTTGCTCTGCTGCCCTGGTGTCAGTGAGCACTGAAATGGCAGTGCCCAATCTGTTGTAGCCCAGAGCACCAAGCATCAGTGCAGTAGGAAAGAGAAAGTATTCACAGAAGCCAAACTGATCTAAAACTGCATGTATGAGGTTTACTTATACATTAAAAGTGTTCTTCCTGACAGCTTCAGGAACAACAGCTTGCAAATCTAGAAGGCAACAGCATGTAGCAAATATGCCATTTATGTTAATTTCCAGGTAAAGGATTGTATGTATAATTTATTTAATGTCAACCTTGTAGGAAGCCAACCTCTAACCATTTAGTGCAGAAGGGCTTACTGGGCCCTTATTTTTCCTCCCTCTCTTGCAGCTCTCAGTCAAATTAACTAGAGGTGGGAGCAGCCACTATCCCTAGAAAATCATATGTGTCTCGTATTGTCCTAGCCATAAAAATCCACACACTGCATCAAACTGCATGCAAACAGGGCACTAATAATCTTCCCAAAATGCAAGAGGAGTGGGTTCTCAGGGAGCTCCCATACACAGTTTGAAATCCAGAGGAGGCTGGCAAAAGAGATGGGAGCAGGGAATTGCATAGAGATGTGCCTGAGTTCCCAGCCTCTGTGGGGATTACTGAGACACAGAAATTACGTCAGAAGTAAATGATTTCTACATGACAGAATCTGCCAGATTTAGAT
>WAAG01068438.1:42085-57679 GCA_013390105.1 Tichodroma muraria | reverse complement strand
TAGCCTGAAAGAGAATGAGACTGGCTTATATTAAATAAAATGATAGCCTGAAATGTTTTACTGGCATCATAAATGCTTCAACAAAGGAGTATGAACAGTTCCCAGAACTACAAGTGGTTTGAAAATGATGATCACTGATAACTGACAGGAAGGGAGAGAAAGCAGTAAAGAAATGAAAAGATAACAAGAAATGTTTGAAATCACTGCTCGTATTTCCTTTTGTTCCCATGTGCTCTCAGCCCCCAGAAGGTGAACGTGATGCTGAACCCGAATGTGTTGCTCTCTGTTTGGCCTCTGCTATGCACTCATTATTGCAGGAAACTTCTCCTCACAGCAGAATACCAATGCCTTGCCACTCACCTCTCAGGGCATGATTCTTCCCTTCCTTAACCTGTTTTTACACCAATAAACCCCTCTTTGATTTCAGTAGAACTTCTTTTGATTTTTAACAGCACAAACACCACCTTTCCTAGGTTTGCCAAAAGAAAATATCGATTTTAAGTGGACTTCTGTTATCAAAACAGTGCATTAAATATACTGCTTGGTAAATTGGGAAAATATAAGTCTGGATTATTCAGTGTATCAGACTTGGCTGGAGTTCTAGAGAAAATGCCTCAAGTACAACACAGTGTATCCCTATTTTATACACCATTGTGCAGAACATCTACAAATTGCCCTGGAACTCACACAGTGCCATGGGGCTAACTGACATTATTCCTGGGCTGTGGTTACTCCTAATGCTCTGCTAATCGTTCTGTGCTCTAACACGCTCTGGAGAAAAATCTCTATGTTCCCAAAAAGTCAAAGAAGTCCCTCTAATGAAATTAAGTGCAAGCAATACAATGTATTTTTGTCAACGTGAGTCCCTTAAGCTAAACTTTGGAGCATGAAGCACATGTATTATTCAATAGAAAAGCTTTAATTAGTGTTTCTTTAGGATTACTCAGAGAAAGGACTAAAAGAATCAAAATAGTCCATCAAGATTGTTGAAAGGGTGGCTAAGTAAATCTACAAAAAGCTGGCATTGCAGCACTGATGCACTTAAAATCTACCTGAAAGCAAAGGAGAGACAAGTGACAGTAAATCAAGTTCATTTCACAGAGCATTCAAGTTCTTTCAAAAGGTGTGCATGACAGTAATTTTAAACAAGGTCTGGTATTCATTTCTTTCCCAGACTATTTGTAATATCATTACCTGTTTCTAAGAATCCTGAATGTAGAATATAAAGTGGATTTGAAACAGCAGTAACTCAAAGCCTAGAGAGGGAAAATGATTAGTTTATTTCAAATAGGCCTATGCAAAAAAAAAAAAAAAAAAAAAGCAAATATCTCATCTTTTCAGATATTGATTTTCAACCAGCCTGGCATGAGACTATAATTGTTTTAACAGACCATTGTCTAAAGCTTGTAAACCTGAACCAACCTACGTCCCTCTTTCCTAGAAGATCCAAAAGCCTATTGATTCCAACGTCGTCTTTAAATTGAGGTAATCTTTTGAAGATTTCAAACTTAATTTGTTGATTGCCTCTAAGTGACATGGGTTCAGCACTGTCATCAGATGAGTCAAAGCATCCTTGGCAGCTCTGACACTTTCAGTAGTGGGGTTTGCTCTGACAGATTGGCTGGTGATGCTCTCATTATCCTTAGTGCTGTGTGGAACTCGGACACTCCACTCTCACCACGGGGATTTTCATCTGCTTCTGGGCAGTGGAGTGCTGTGCACCCCTACTGAGTTTCAAAGTAATTTTCTCTTTTGTATTTCCTAATTGCACGCTTTTTATTTCCTACCAGGCTCCTTGTGCAGCTCCTTTGTGCTGCAGCCAGCAATGACACCCTGGACACGTTTCCCAGAGAGACTCTTTGTCACTCCTGAGGACTTGCCCAGCACTGCCTAGTGCCCAGTCTCACTCCCAGCTGCTAGTTATTGTTCTCCATCTCATGCTTCACAGAGAAAACCAATTATCATACAAAGGAAAATAAAAGTATTTTCTGATTTGTGTTTACAGCCTGACCACAAGCCCCAGTGCAGGATGCACAGCTCAGGATGGGCTGCTGAGTGGGGCACCAACCACAGAGTTCATCCTTCCTTCTACAGCTGAACTCTTCACAAGAGCCCTAAGCTCTGAGCTAATTATTATTAATATTGGCCTTTCATGATCTGGGCTATTACCATGGTGCAGCAGGCCATGATTGTGCACTTTGTTCAAGTATTTGAGCTCTGCAGGTGACACACACAGCAAAACACTGAATTATTCAATGTCTGTGTGTGTGATGGCCCCCTCTGACTTTTCACTTGTTTGTAATGCTGCTGGCTTTTTAATCTTTAAACCACTGTATATCCTGTGAATTCTCAGAAGACTTCATCTTACATTACCCTGACAAAAAAGCTGCTCCTTGCAGAAGTTTTCATTTAGTTTCTAACAAAATATTTTGCACTTTTTGGAGCATGACAGACGTTGACAAGAAAGTGCCTTCATGGAAACTGAAAGAACATATTTCTTATTATCCATTTTGCTCTTTCAGAAGATCCCAAATGTCATCGGTCTTTCTTAAATATAAAATAAAATAGCAACACTGCAACTGTGCAGTTTATCATTCCTAAAGCTTTTTCAAAATACGTGTCTAATCACAATGGGTCCTGTTCAGCACTCTTTATTCATGACTTCCATCAAAGTCACACTTCCATGGGAACTTAGCCTGAGGAGGGAATGCAGGGTAAGCCAAGGTGATTTCTGCTAACCATTACTGGGAAAATACAAGAAAACTTTATTTTATTTTTTTTTTTTTGTCTTCACATTTAAATCTTCCTTTAAATGGAGACTGTGCTGAAGCATTATGTTCTTAAGGAAATTCTTTTGAGAAGAACAAAGCATTAAATAGTCCGAGAGAGATTGAGGCAGTGTAGTTGTACTGAGGGAGAAATTCTGCAGTTAAATTAAATTTAGAGTGCAGTTCCACTGTTCTAAAGAGTGGCAGAAATACCACTTTTGTAATTGTGCCATACTACAGTCTATAACTCAGTCTTGTTACGTCAATGTTTACAGGTAAGAAAACTTACTCTGTATGAGCAACATAATACACTGCATGTTTGACTGAAAATGTTCTTTATTCCTATAAGCAAAAGCTTCTCCCTAATTCACCTTCTCTATCACTCCTGTGGGTGGCCGTGCCATTCCCATTTTTTTTTATGCATCTAACTTAAAACAATTGCAAGGTGCGTTTGCCACTGCTAAAATATGAAACCACACTGCAGAGTCTTCATTTCTGGCCATGAAAAAAGCTTGCAGGGGGGATTTGGCTCCTGCTTTGGAACAAACAGCACCAGAAAAGCATTTTGCATCTTCTGCATGCTGTGAATTGAGCTCCGTTCATTGCCTAAGCAGTGGCAATAGGCAGTGGTAACAGGAAAGCAAAGTTACAACAGTATAGAGTGTCAATATCTTTGAATATATTGATTTATGGCCAAAAAAAAAAAGTCTTTCTCCTTTTCTTCCTCAACCACTGGATGGCACGCGCATTATATTTGTATGCTGAATTAAGGATGTCATAATTGTTATGGGGAAATGTGTTCATAAATTCAGACAGCTAAACAACATGCAAGCTAAAGCTGACACAGACATAGGATCAAAGTCAGAAAACAAATGGTTAATTGCTTTGCCCAGTCAAGATTTTGTTGAGTGACCCACTTGGACAGAACAGCAGTTTTCTAGTTTTAGCAAGATCATTAAGGCACCATTAGTTTACCTTTAACCTTGGTACAGAATACAATCACTTCATTTATTATTTTCCTGCCATCAGGGGCTAAATTCCAAAAGATGTTTTCTAGGCTACAGATATCATGACCAAGCATGTTACTCATTTCTGTAGCTAAACTCCTGTGTTGTATTGGTAACATTTGGTTTTGTCAACATCATGCCAAGTTAGACCTATGTTTCCATACCTTATATTTCTTCAGCATTTTGAAACTTTCCAGATGATTTTTGTGGAAGCAAATATATACAACAGAACATATTTCCCCATATAAACGAAAAGAGATGATGTTAGCTGTCATGACTCATTTTGAAATGCTGTATGCACATTAACAAAGCCTCAAAGGTCCATGGGGATTTGGACAAGGAGCACTGGTCCAGTCCCAGCCATGCACTTTGCACCCCACACCAGCACCCCCTTAACTGAGGGCATCAGGCACGGAGCACGGATCTTATTCTGGAGAACCTGTGCTGGCAATGAATTTATGAGGTGTCCTAACCCAGCAAACACTTTTACAAGTACCAAAAGGCTCCAGCTGCACTCAGGGACAGGGACCAGCCCCTGAACAACTGCAGTGCATGACAGCCCAGCCTGCAGGGGAGCCATGCAGGGGCAGGGGGGGATTTGCTCATGGTGTGCACCAGAACTGTTCTTCGAAGCTGAAACAAAAAGTGATCTAGGGATTTCTCTCTTGAGTGGCTGAGATATGTTTTCCTGGCTTGGCAGGATACAAGGCCAAGTCTAAGAGATGTTCCCACTTTTATAATCACTGTGTGATGTCACTACACTGCTACTCACTTGAATTAAAAGGACTGTTCAGCTGTAATTGTGCTGGTGGATCATTTCAGGCCATCATTCCAATCATGCACCCCTCATGTTCTGCTGAATGCAGTGAAAGAAACTTGCATTAAGCACAGTACAACTAGATCAGATTTGAGTTTTTCATCTGTCTTTAGGAATGTCTGTGATGTTGTGTAACCTGTTCAACACTATGCAAAAATGGTGGGGCTTTTACATTTATTTTTTTCTAACTTAAGCATGTTTTGATATGGAACAGCAACAAAACTCCTTACCTATGACAGTAAAGAATATAAAAGACAGGAAACTCCAGCACTTTAGGATATCTGCCAGAATGCCAAACCATTCTTCACTTTGCCCAAAACACGAGAGTTTGGCTCTGCTTCAGGCACCAAGCTGGGTGAAAAGCTGGGGATTAGGAGAGGTAAAGGAAGAAGAGTTTGTCTGGTGTCAAAATGCAATGTTTTCTGGGATATCCTGGGTCTCTGGAGTTCCTGGCTGAAGGGTCACAACCAGCTTTCTATCGTGCTTTAGAATCTGAGAGCATGCTCTCAGAAACCGGCGTGACATCACTGAGGTGCAACTTTAAAAGATCTCTCTGATATTCTTGATTTTGAGTGTCTATCTGTACATAAATACACAAAAAAATGAGGTTTTAACTCCTCCTTTTAATTAAGGTTTTTAATTCCTCCTATAGCTACAGTTTTCCTAGATTTTAAAATCTCAAACTGAATTGCAAGGATGCTACTCATGCTACCAGAATAGGAGAGGATAAACCTCATTAAAGAGAAACAAAGACAAAGATAAATCTATCCAGTTGCCACGGTGTACATCTTATGAATAAATGGATGGTATCTATTCATCATCTTTATTTTATAAACAGGTAGAGAGAATCAGAACTTAGAGAGCATCACTCAGGGAGAGTGAACCCCATAGATTTATCTTAATTATGAAAATATGACAGACAATATCTGACAATAAGTGCAAGTAAGACTGGAAATGAAAGTGATGGACTGCTCTGAATGAAGAATTAGACTTTTATCTGGCATCTTTCAGAGTCGAGTGGCCTCGACTTTTCAGAGTGGCCTCTGAAAAGTTGACTTTTCAGAGTCGAATGTTACTGCTTCACAGGCATTTCTATTATCTGTAAGACTATGAAATCGTTAGAGAGCAGGAAGGCAAACAGATTCAGATTCTGCCCTTCTTTTGTTGCAATTTCATTTTAAATGATAACTCAAAAGAACTAAGCCTAAAAATTTGTGGGGGATTTTTTACTTCAAATATTCAGTTGGATATCAGTGTAATTTTTGATTATGAGATCTCCGAATTCTGCCTTTGTTTTTTTTAATGGAATTTATCATAGATTCTTCAAAACTTAAAATTAAAACTCATCCTTACTTTCTTAGTCATGTGGAGTCTTTTTTCCTCACTCTGTTCACCAAAGAGGCTCCAGCTCCAGTGCAGAATGCCATTATATAACAAATAACTTATAAACTTTTCTTCACGGGGAGATAAAGTCTGTTTGGAATGTCTGGAGCAGGAAACACCCTCCACAAGGATATTTTGTCCATTCTCCAATTACCATTTCTTCTTCCAAGTTAAACCAGAGATCCTCAGTGAAATCCTTCTAATGGAACATCATTAACACTGCAGAGCTCAGAAGCTTTTTAGGGTGAATCAGGACATCCCTAACCCAGTCCCAGATCCTTTCTGGGTTCTGTTCTTGGTTCCCCTCTAGTTAATGGGTTCCATCTGCTGTGAAAATTCTCCACTACTTAATACCAACACACACAGATTCCTGTACAGCACAAACTCTGAGTTCTCTGGAGTGGTTCATTATATTCATTTTGCTAAAAGGGCAATTGGTCTTAGACTGTGAATTGTTGAAGGATAATTAAAGGAAATTGTTTCAACTTAATAAAATCTTTTTGCTGGCCACCTAAGAATACTCAGTTTTGTGAAGTGATATAGTTCCTTTAAATAATGGATAGCAAGGTTAATAGTCCCTAATATGTGGAACAAGTGGTCAATAATTCACAATAGCAATTACTCTGAATTTTTTTTTTTTTCCAAAAAGCTTGCCGTGTCCTTGTTACGGGAATGTAGCTAGTAGAGACTGGAGACTACTAAGCCCCATCTTTTGTTCTAGATGTAGTCAAAATAATACAAATGATTTCCAAATGGTGAGTTTCTATCTCCTCTGAAATATGAAAACATATGACTGTGTTTATCTGACTGTAGGGATTCCAAACAAACGGTCATTAGGTCCTACTGTGAATAGGTTGGTTAACTTTCCTGATTAAAAAAAAAATTCCTCTTTGCCCAGTGAATTTTGGAATGACACTCAACAAATTGTGCTACAAGTGAATGTTGTTCTATGTGTATCTACAAAATTGCACATAAACAGAACAACTGGTCAGTAAAAGTTTGTGTGAAGCAACTTCTACAGGAAGGTAGCACAGGAGTTCTCTTTTAAAATACAGACCAAGAATTATCATATCACAACTCTCTCCTAATTCACTGACTCTAAATCTTGATTTCACATTTTTCCAGTATATATAACAGCCACTGTCTTTGGTGAGTCCTCGCTCCTTCTGTTTGCTTGAACATTTCACTTCACTTGAATTGAATATTTCCCACAAAATATTCATTGGTTCCCATCTGCCCCTTCTAGGGATGACTGGTGAGGATGACCAGAACATTTTAGTAACGCATTAATCACGTGTCATTACCATTCAGAGATCTATACATTATAACCTCCACTGCTGAAATGGAAGAATTCCCTTCCACTGCTCCACAGTAACCTCCATCTCCTGAAAACAGCGTTCAGATCATCTTTCCCCAGCTGGCAGCTCCTTCCCTCTCCAATTAGCAAGGTGACTGATCCATTACACCTCACTTTGATCAACTCACTGTCCTATCAACCAGGGTGGTCTTGTTTCAAGTCAAGATTCATCCCGTCCTGGCTTAACCTGCTGAAGGGGCCTCCTGTGAGCAGGTGTGAGCAGCAGGGGATCAGCAAAGAGAAGCCTTGATATTACTGGCTCTAAACACAGGCCTTCATCAGTCCTAAATATTTAAACATTTTTTTCTTCTGTAGACATCTGTAGACAACTAGCGAAATAAACGTGTGTACACACACATCTCTCTGATTACTCAAACCCAAAGTAACTTCTGCTTCAAATTTGAGAATTAAACTGCAGTTTAATTTGACATAATGCTCAGTTTAGCTTAATGTAACTCTTCATTATACAGACCCACAGAATTACCTGATTTGATATAATGTCATAAAAGGTATAATTCTCAGTGTAGCACATACCAGTTTGGCATGTGGCTGAAAAGATGGATCTCTAACCTGTACAGAACACTGAAGAATTAAGTAATTTGAAAATAAATCAATATGGCATTAGATAAAAGAGTGACAGTAATGGAGTTATCTGTAGCTCCAGCCTTTTCTATGACACATGCATTCACAGTTAAACTCCCTGTTTCATACCGGCTGCCTTCTTAATGATAACCTGGAATGAAAACCAGATAAATGGAGTTTTGTAGAGCTTCGTGCATTGACCTTGCTGTGCTTCCCCAGAAGTCAGTGGCTAGTTTCAGCAGAGAGCAGAGTTTGCCTGTGCAGTTTGAAAAGCCCATCTTAGGCGTGTGCAGAAGTAAGAATTTCTGAAAACCAGGAATGACCTCATACTCTCCCAGAGGTACTCAGCAGCTTCAACCCCTAAGCAAGTGCAGTTGCCTCTGATTCCACTGTAAAACAGGAGCACTCATTCACTATGATAATCAAGTTCCAGTGCTTTGAGTCAGGAGAAGTAGGTAATAGAGTGAGCTAAAAGCAGATAATGACCCTCGATCATCATAAGGGTCATTAACTCTAGCAATTTACTAAAATACTTCACTTTTTGGTTGTTGTTCAGTACTTGAGATTATGCAAAGATCCTTGGTTGCATATAAAGCTCCAAATGAATCCTATCCTAGAAAGCACAGCAACCTTTTGCCACTGAACAGAAAAATAAGATGTGTCAAAGCACAGTGAGGGACAAACGATTATAAAATTTGAACCTATGAAATTTCACAGCTAAAATGAATACAGCAAGCTAAGATGGGGGAAAGCAGTAGCAGAATATCACACTGATTTCAAGGCACGGGAAGAAGCACACACACACCACAATAATCTAGAAAAGGGCACTCTGGGGAAAAGACCTACCCCCACAAGCAGCCAATAATGAAAGAAAACTGGACATAATGAAAATGAACCTCCATTAATATGATTTCCTGAAAGGTCTTTTCTTTTTTGTATTAAATTCCAACTCACACATCAAAGTGAGTAAGAACCCAGCTGATTGGTTTGCTGCTAAAGAGCTGCAGATTGGCTTCTGATTGAGGAAAATTGTGTGGGACCGAATTGCATTTTTAAAGGTTAGCAGGACACCTTATGCTCTTACATTGTTTGTTCTCATTTCATAGGGTTTTTCCTCTTGAGGTTTCAGTTCCTTGTAGTTTTCTTCGAGTGCAAAGCTGTAAATAAATAAAATGCAATACGATGTACAGTATTGCAGAGAGGTCTTTATAGAAAATCATTCTACTTCTTCATTATACTTTTATCTTGCTCTTTTTTTCCTAGAGTAACAGCATGCTATTTCTCCAAACTAGAAGAAAGTAAATTAGATGGAGCATCAGATAATACCTGCAACTTTGGTTTTCCATTAAAATAGCTTTAAGATGTAGTCTTGAACAAATCAGCCAAATAAATAATAATAGAAACCCTTTTCTTTTACGGTTTACCAACATGCAGACACCAAAAGCAATTTTTTTGTCAAATTATCTTTATAGAAACTAGATTAAAATATGGTTTGTGTTAAGGTTGGATTTTCTCTACTCTTCCAGCCTTGCACGTGAGTATCAGGATTATTCAGGAAGGTTCAGGTTTGAAACCTCTGCAGTCTGAAATTGTTATCACAGAGTAAGAGCAGCTTTGCCTCACCACCCTAAAACACAAATCCTGACAAGACAGGAGCTGTACTTATGCTGAAAATGTAGTTCAAGTATCTAGTTAGGCTTTGACATAGTTCTGGACATCACAGTAAATGTGTTAATTAATATCATGTGGGATAACAGTTGATGAGATTTAGGATGTCTGTCTCCAGCAACAGTAAAGACCAGTAGACTATTGGGGGGTGGAAAAGGCAGAATTGTATTAGAGTTTAACTTCACTTCTCCCACATCATAAGGCTCACTCCATCCCTCACAGTGTTCCTTCCAAAGGAAGAATACACAAAAAACTGCCCAATACGTGATAAAATTCCTGGACTCCAGCAAAAGTTATGCGAAGAAACAATTTTCTTCTGCTTCAAATATTTCAGTGCCATTTAAGGAGTTTCTAGATTTAATTTGGATAAAATCCTCCCCTCAAAATGCCCACTTGCCATCTTCCCATCACCCTACTTCCAACTTCTGCTCCTACACTTGTGCATAAAGATGCAGCTGTGCTGCTCAGTCTTCCAAAAGTTTCAGGGAAGAGGAAATAGACAACTGAACACAATATTTTCCACTTATAACCCATCTCAGAATCGTTATCCTGACAAATTATCATTCTTAGTCTAATTTTTTCCAAAAGCAGCCCTGGTGGCCTAATCCAAAAGGATCAGGAAGTCTTTCAAAGCATTAGCTCAATTTAAGCTTTGAGGTAGTACTTATATGGCAAAACATCAAGTGTTTTCTGAAAGTTCTCTCTGGACTGCCTCTCCCAAAATGTTTTGCTGCAAGCGATGGATCAGAGATCAGGGACACAGCTCAGGATGACTCTGCCTCCTGCCCCATGACAGGAATCTTGTCTAGAGGGGGGATGCTGCCCCAGGTCTCCCTGACAGACCCCACTGTCACTGTCACTGTCACTGTCACTGTCACTGTCACGAGTGACGCAGCACAGAGGGGGTGCCATTGCTTCCAAAGGCTGGCTGCTGTCACAGCAAACAAAATCACCCGTGTTGGCACCCGTGAACTTTGCAATAAAAGAAAGTGATTACACCATCCACTGCCTGAGGACAACATTCCTCGCTTTCTCCTGATTCATGGTTTTCAGTCTGCAGGAGTGAGCCAGGATCCACTGCAGCTTGTCTGAGGAATGTGCCTCCTCACCAAATCTCCCCACAGCCCCTGCTCCTTTCCCCGTTCTGTTTATATTGGTTATAACTGGTATGCCAAATAAACAAGCAGAATGAAGGCACTTGGGTCTTTGTCAGCTTATGGCAAAGAGGAAAGCAGGTGAATCAAACTGGTGAAAATACAAAAAGGATTTAATGAGGAGAAATTAATGGTAAGAAATATGATCATTATAACACAGCATATCAATTGTTTATTCTAGAGAAATAAGGGGAAATGTATCAGAGGATTTAATATCTTTCTACACAGCAAAATTTACTAATATTTCAAACAACTTTGAACAACAAAGATGGAACAAGCTCTCTAACATTAGGGTCAAAGGAGGTGAAAATATCTGAGTACAATACTTTCGCTTACTTTGAAATCTCCTCTCTGTGTTATCTATCTTTTAATTGCCTCAAGTCTTTTTAACTGAGAGCAATCTGCCTATAGGACTGAAGGTCACAGCTTCAGAATGTTCTCAGCTTTGTGAGCCCTAGGTTTTAAAATTATTTTTGTATTAGATTTCAGAAACCATCTTACTCAGCCTTAGCTATCTAAAAGCCAAGTGTTCACAAAGTTACCTCCCACAGTACCTAGAGGAAAGAGAGTTAGAGTGACTCATTGCAGCTTGTGTGAGCTTGAGACAGCTACAGCAGTGATTCTCTCTGTGTGGCTCTCTGCCTTCGCCTCACAGAAGAAATGAATTCCAACCTAAGTCTTTCATTAAAAAAAAGAAAAAGAAAATTTCTGTTACCTTTACAGTCATTCAAAACGGAAACTATTATCACTTGGAAGAAATCACTCCGAATGTCTGTCTTCCACACCCAGCACTGCATAATCCCAAGGGCTCTAGGTGCTCTGCTTATCCTCTCTCCCCAGGCTTCAGTGCTCTGACAGGAGAATCCCAGGCCTGACACAACCCCTTCCCCGATCCCCCCGTCAGCCATTCTGCTCTAAATGTACAAAGGATAATAAAAGGAACCCGAAGAGAGTAACAAGTAGAACATCACCTCAGAGCTTCTCAGCACTTCTACCAAAATATTCACAAAATGCTGGTATGTGAGAGGGATTTGCTCTGACCACTGCTTTGGTGAGACCACACCAACACCTGGATATGGCTCCCCAAACCCCCTGGGGTACAGCCAATGCACTTCTGTCTCACAAGAAAACCCCAATCATCCTCAACCACACATCAAACAGCAAGGTGACAAAATTCAGTTTTCTCTTATTTTCTTTGTTGCTTACATAGTAAGGAAGGGGTTTTCCGTTCCCACCTATCTGTTTTTGGATATCCTCTCAAAATATTATGACTATGACCTAAATATTATGACATGTCCTATGGATTCACCTTCCCTTCTCACTCTCCTGGCTACAGCAGGCCTTGTGCTGACCCATGAGGTTTTGAAATTGTCTTTTGTCTCTGCAATTCAACAGTTATTGGTTGATCCAGCTGTAAAGATTTAAGCTGGATCAACCAGCCTCTCCCTTTCAAAAACAAAATTGCTATTAAGCCTTTCTGACCTCTTATCTTTTTCTTCCAATCTCAGGCCACAGGATGGCTAAAGGAAAAACAATTACAAAAAAGAAAATCCATACAAAGCTTACAACCACACACAAGTCATGAAACACAAGGAATGTAAGCCAATCTTCCACAATCCCTGTGAGAGATTACGATACATTCACTTGACAATGCCCACCACAAAACATCTTTTGGATCAGAAGTGGAATATCCTGTTCCAGCTCCTCATTTTCCTTCCTAAATAACACCCCTAAACAGAAAACAATTTAAAAAATTAAAAGCAGACTAATAATCCTATCCTACCTTAAAAAAACAAAGGTCATTGAATCATCATGTAAGATTAGCACATGCCAACTTTGCTTCATTGTACCAAATGTGATTTTGTCTCTCATGGAACCCAGTACTTCTGAGATGTATAAATTAAAAGTGACTAGTCAGACACTTTCTCTTCCAGAAATAATTTAAAACAAACAATGAACAAAATTAGTTCCACTGAAATGAGTTCAAATGCTACAGAATTCATTTGGAATGACAGCTTACACAGACTTACCTATAAGGCTGTGACATCCACTGGTAAATTCTAATTTATCAATAGAGTATTCTATGTTTCAATATGAAAATAATGGGTCTAATTTTTATTTTTTTTTTTAGATCAGATGAGAATCAGTTGAATTCAAAGTTCACATTTCAGCACAGAGTGTGCTAAACTAAATACCTCCATTAAATACAGTACAGATCTACATTCTTGACTTGCAGTCTTTAAACCCGTCTGGTGCAAAATAAAGAATAAGTGGCATTTTTCATCAGGATTTTATCTTGATAAAAAGTCCTTTGTTCAGCTATGTTTGATATTCATTATGTTTCTGTAACAGCTTCTGCATCTCCAGTGTTATCAAACCCCAGCAGAATCTTTTCATCTTAATAATACAAAAGTAGACTTTGTGTCCTCAACCCTGTTCTCCTCAGATTATCAATATAAAAGATTTGATTGGCATAGGGAGAGGCAAACCAGTTCAGATTAAATCTGAGCTTTTCTTTGGGCTGGTTTCACAAGGAGAGAAGGTTCTCTGTCTCTTATGACACTTCAGGCAGTACATGAGATTTCATCAAAACATTAGTTGACTTGCACTCTTTTTAATTTTATTTCCATGTGATGTCCACTCTAAGTATACATGAGGTTTGGAAGACAATGATTCATCAGTTCCTACAATAATTTCCCATAATATTTCAAATTCACTTTTTTCTTAAAGGAAAGGTCCTCGATAGATTTGGGAGCCCAGTCATTTAACCCTGAGTTCTAATATTTTCTTTTTCTTTTTAGCATTTTAGATACAGGGAAATAGTGTATGAATGCAGTTTTATACTACCTTTAAATGGAAAATATCACAAAATATATCATGTGAGTATCGTCAGGAATTATACTTTTGGAGTTTTGAGGGGGTAAAAATAATAATATTTAATCAGAAATTTTCAACAGTTTTGGAGTTTCAATAAAAAGAAATAAGGAAAAACAGCATATTAAAAAGAATGTTAACTTCATTAAGTAACAGGAAATGTCTGAAAAATATTGAGTTACAAACAGCCATTCTACTGCAGAAGCATAAAAATTATCTACAGTCACAAAAAAAAAAAAAAGCAAAAAAAAAAAGCATCAATGTGAATAATGTCCTGCAAGTAATCATTAAAAATATTTGGTTTGCTCTGCTTCAAATTTTTCCTATTTAAATATAAATTAAATGTACCTAATATAAATTTAAATTTTAATGCTTTTGCCCCCTTTTAAAACCTAAATATGTTTATTCCTAAAGGGTCTGTAGAAGACACAGGGAAGAGTTTTAACATAGAACACAGTAGCTTACTTTGAAGTATTCTCCACTTTGCCACGGAGAAAGAACAAACCCTTGGAACTTTTGATGTGTAAAAATGGATTGTGCATGAAGATTCTGTTTGTGGGACATGGACAGATTTCACTCAAGCAGTGAATGCCCTCAGAAAACAAAGCTCCAAAGGGACTTGGTTTTTTTCATGACAAAATTTCTTATTCTCTCATCTATCTCAAGAAAAATTATGTTCTTCACGAGTAAGATTAGCACAGTTCATTGTGTGAAATTCCACAGTTATCATACCCTCATGTGAATTTAATAAAGCTCAGCCTTAGCAGCTCTTGAACAGCAGCCAAGCATTTGATTTGTTTCTATTTCATTTTATTCATTTAAATGCATCTTGCTCCCATCTGGAATAATAAAAACAAACAG
This sequence comes from Tichodroma muraria, assembly GCA_013390105.1. Taxonomy (NCBI): domain Eukaryota; kingdom Metazoa; phylum Chordata; class Aves; order Passeriformes; family Sittidae; genus Tichodroma; species Tichodroma muraria. Next base: position 43,208 of record WAAG01068438.1, on the reverse strand, counting down.
TTCAAGGAGTTACTGTGTTAAAGAGGGGCAACGAAATAATGGAATATCCTCTTCCAACCACCCTCTCCTAACTCTGGCTGTTTGATATCCGTTTCAGAACTCATGTTGCCAGCTCCTAATTCCTCAAAGACAGCCTGTAAGAGGATTGTCAGGACAGATGTTGGAGCCCTCACACAACTGAGCACATGCTGTCTTAGCCATGCTCAGTGTTTCAAAGCCAAACTACTGTAACTAATAAATCATGCCTGGGAGCTGAAAGCAGATAATTGTATATCTTGTATACAGGAAGCATCAAAAGCCTTTTTTTGCCTTCAATTGCATTTTCCTGGTTTAATTGTTCCTGACAGAATTATTCCTGTCTGCTTTTAACATCCAACCTTCGAGATAAGTTTCTGAAGAGGTTTGATGTGCTCATTGTGAGTAAAACAATCAAGATTGTGCCAACTTCTCAGGGCTTTCACTACAACTAGAGGAAATTCAAATAAAAGCTCACAACACCTTTGTAAAATAAAGATGAATACAAAAGTTGGTAAGCCATACAAAAGAGCAGCAAACAGCGTACTTGGGGTTTCACCCCAAAAAATGCATACAAATAGATTTAAATTATTTACAGCTATAAGTAATTTGAATTAATTGGATATTTATACATGTGGGTAGTGGATTCACAAAGACAATTAAGATTCTGATTTCCACTCAAACACCTCTATATTCTTGAGGATCCTAAAATATTAGAAGTCAACTGAACAAGACCCAGAGAAAACTGATCTGAAAGAACCTGGTTTTGAGTCCCATGATTGGAGTAGGTGACTTTCACAGATCCCTTGGAACCTGAATTATTCTGTCATTCTATGAACTTTAAGAATCCTGATGTAAGAAATAGATATATATTGCATGACCCATCAACACAGCCAAAATTGTTATAATACACTGTCCAAGATTTAAACATATGGTACTAATTACTTTGATTATTATCACAGTGCTGTTGTCAAATGTCAAATTGACACAACACCACTTACAAATGTCTGGATTCTTACACAACACACCCTCCCCACAGTTTAAATATACTAATATAAAAATAGGAGAACATAGCAATAAGAGAATCTTAAACCATCCATTAAAGACA
>WAAG01068438.1:0-36938 GCA_013390105.1 Tichodroma muraria | reverse complement strand
AAAAAAAAAAGTTTCAATGTAAGCATTGCAGTTATTTGGTGCTTCTCTTAATTAAACTTTAAATTTACTTCTAGGGGTTTTCTCAAAAAGGAAATCTAACCCAATTCTCGTAAGGAGAGAAATCCAAAGACTCAAAGTAAAAACAAGAGCTCAAAGCCTGTGAAATCATCCTGTCTGCCTGACAAACCACTCTGAATGAGGCCCGAGGGCTGTTACTCAAACATCAGTAAATTCTCCCATCGCCCACCTAGGAACATCTCCACAAACAACTGCAGCAGCAACAAGCAGGAGCAGCGTGTGTGGGACACCAAACAGCCCTGCTGGGATGAGTCCCTCGCCGTGTTGGGAATGAATTTTCAACTGGCTGAGTTGTGGCACTGAGTCAATAAATGTCACTGCGTGTCCGACCACCGGGAGTGCGGGGGGATTTTAGTCTGAAGCAAAAATGCTGCAAGGCTGCTAAAAACAGGAACAGCAAAACTCTCTGACAGGTACATGAACTTCTTCCCAAGAAAATGATCCCATCATCAGAAATGAAAAGCTCTCTCTGTAACAGTCATAGCTATAATTATGCGATACAATATGCTGAATTACAATACGTACTTCATGATTAACAGAATTTATTTTACAGCTCAAATAGCCAAATACACATTTTTTTTAAAAAGAGCCAGATAGCAAATGTGGAGCAAACTATAGGCAACAGTCATGGTAGACATTCTGCAGTCCAAGAACTGAGGCAACGTGATTATTAAGTACAAGCCTATAAATATCTTTACATCAAACATACAGTAATGTGTAAGAATTCCATGTTGTAGTCTAATCCATGAATCATTAATAACTTTTTCTTTAAAAGAAAGTTCTATATACTGTATACATCCCAGTTAAAAGCAGTGTCTGTATTTCATTTTATTCTAGCAAACTAATGTTACATGTCTTCATATAAGTGCAGAAAACAGGGTTCTTTATACTCCTTTGCTTCCTAAGAGACTTTGCATTGCATATGAAATTCTAATATTATAGATGATACATATTAAGCATCACTCCCTAAAATGTGAGGCAATATACAAGAACTTGCAACCAACCTTCAGACAAAGCTATGATACTCAAGTTTTATTTCATAAATGAGCCGTGCTAAATAACAAACGATAATATAAAAAACCTTTAATTAAAAAAAGGAAAAAAAACCACCAGCAAACAGAAAAGTCAACCAACCAAAAAAACCAAAAAAAAAAAACTATAGAAGAATAATTGGGGGAAACAAACAAACAAACAGTAGGCCATTTACCCCCACGTGCTGGTTAACAGTGAAAAAATTATGTGTACTCTTTCTTATTTTTTGACACTGAAAACCAAGCCACTGGATTTATGACTTTTTCTTTTTTAATAAAAATACTTCAAAAGGTTAAATGTTTGGCACCTGTTAAATAGATATTACATAGACTTCAGCAAGCAAAATGCAAATTAAAATTTCTTTTTAAAAGTTATGAGAATGCTTTCCAGTTATTTAAAAGGTGACCATTTATTACAAAATATTGTGGATATGAAAGCAGGAAGTACTAGTTTTTCACTACTACTATCGTGCCCAGAAAATGAGAAAGCAGTGACTTGATCATTTCTATTTATGATCCATAGCAGCAATATCATCATTAAAAATATTATGGAATAGATATAAATAACATTTAATTCTTAACACGTATAATGGTGCTATAAGTGACAACAACTCAGTTGTGTTTTTTTTTTTCTTTTAAATGCAGGGAGTATAAAGAACTTTACATTCTCTTTTTAACACATGAATAAAATTTATTGCTCCCTTTTAATATATTTATAGAAACAAAATTCCTAATTGTTTCAACTAAAATAAATAAGGAGGGGGGAAAAAAAAAAAATCTCAGACTAGAAGATGATTACAAGCAAAATAAATTTACCATAATCACCAACTGTGAAGAAGGATGGGTCACATTACTTTGTTTTCTTAGCAAAACTACGTTATAGAACACTATAGCACAACGTACTAAAATTTCTTTGTCTTTTCCTTTTAAAAAAATCCTTGCCCTTGATACCTTTCAGTAGGGCAGCTTGAACAGTTCATCGTCACTTCCAAACCCCTCTGGAGATGAGACGATAAATTTCTTCGGCAACCAGAGACAGGACAAAGGGCTTTCTCGTGCTATTTCCTTGTTTTCATATTTGCTGGCTTAACATCATTGAGTACACGTACGACTTCAGTACATAACATCAGCTGCGATGGCGTTCAGAGCTGGCAAACAGAGAAACAGCATGAGAAAAGCCCTTTCCTGCAGCATTTTCACCACAAATTGTCACGTTTGCTTCCAAATTTCTACCAGATCTCAAGCACCGTGTGGTCTGAGATGTTCTAAGTAACCAACCATTTCTGGTGTGTGCGTGTCCCCAGCACAGGCAAAGATCTCTACATACAGAGCAAATGCTGCAACAGAAGGAGCCACAGAAATAGCTTCTATGGATATTATTCTAAGTTTCTTACTCCTTTTTTTGCTTTATCCACTCAAACCCAAAGTGCTGGTGCAAGATTAGGGCTGTCAGAAGGCTGCTGCACTACCTAGAACAGGTTCTACAGGGGTTTTATGGACTACATGCAAAAGCAGTGTTCCTAAAAGCATAAAACATTTTTTATTTGAAGAATTGTCTTACATCTTCGATCTAAGTTTATCATCAACAGGATTAGTCCTAAAGATTCACAGAATTTAAGCCATTCTGATCAATCATTTCACAGAAAAGAAAGCACTATCAATATCACGGTCACCAAGACACCAGCCACTCACTGGTCAGGAAATTGCTATCAACTGCAGATTATTGAGTGCAATACCTTCTGGGAGAAAACAGGAAAATAAACAAGTGTGAAAATTAAACCAGAGTTAAGTCAAGTCAGACTTCACTGTTAGCAATAGTTTATAGTTAAGTAGGACATTTGAAATAGCACAGCTGGGTCACAAGGAGAAAAGAGTAAACTTTTCAGTTATCCCACTGAAAAAATGATGTGAAATGCACTTAATGTTTGAAAAATCACATTGTTTCTACCCCAAGGCAAGTGGCTATTGGAGAAAGAGCTGTGTGTCATTCTGGCTTGCGCAAAAATCACTCAGTTATTAATGCTGGAACCTCATTTACCTACTTCAGTATAAACTCAGTCAATGAGCTCTTACTGGGGGGAAAAAAAAGGGAAAAAAAGTGCCTTTGTTTGCTCTGAATTAGGTTTCTTTTTCGGCATATTCAAAACCTTTCGTTATTTCCTCACACAAAACATAACTTTCCCTTTCACTCCTCTTCATGCTGTTTTTGCCTTCTGCTATGAGGCAAAGGGGGCACTTTCCAGATACATTCCCCCCACGCTTTTCTAGTGAAAATTAAAATAAATCACTGAAGATTTTCTACCAGTGTTGCACAGAGGAAAAGCATTTTCTTGATCAGCTTTACTTCAGCAGTGATGCACATTTAAATAACTGCTTGCTAACTTCTGACTCGCACACTTTGACTCATATCTCAGTTAGAAATTTCTTCCTTCTCCAACCTCTTTTTTTTTTCTTTTTTTTTTTTTCTTTTTTTTTGGTGAAGTGTATGTGCATGACACAGATCAGAACCAAAAGAAAAATTACCAGTCAGAAAATAACGAGAATACTTAGAATCATAGTAATAAATTTTGAAATGTTTTTTAGGAAGGTCTTATACCAACAGTTATTTAATTAAAATTTAGGAGAAAATGTTCTTTGAGTGTATCTGTATCTGTCTCTGTATTTGTCAATACAAAACACCAATGCTATGTCTATTTTACACCTCAGAAGTATCAGCCCTACATACTGATGATTGCAGAATTCTAAATTAAACTCACTGTTATTACACAAAACCAAAAATCCGTCAGCTAGAGATTCACGGAACAGGTGAGTTTCAGAGCTATTATTTTCAGGAACACTGCAATATTCCTTCCATTCCCATCCTGAGCACACTGTTCTCATAGTGAGTGGGAAGCTGTAATGACATTTCACCACATTTTAAATCAGAACCCCACATATCCCATAACTGTAAGCAGGTCTAAGCCGGCAGTGATAGAATCACAGATTTGAGTCAGTGGGGCCCCAAAATGCAATGTATTTGAAATGAGGGCAACGTTCCCATTCAGATTTCTGTTAAGGAGTGTAATGTCTATCTCCATCAGCTCCTGATAAAGCAGCAGAGATCACTGTGTCATCTGACATTTCCTTTCCTAAGTGTGGATACGTGCACAGGTGAGAGAATCCCCCAACTGAACTCCACTAATGAAGATCTGCATCAGCAAACATGACAAAAATCCCTCTCCATGCCTGTTCCCTCCCTCAGCAGCTTCCCCAGCGTGGTAGAGTGTCCAGGCAGGGCAGCTGAATCCACTGACAGACCAGAGACCAGTGGGATGCATGGAGAACCCCCCAAAAAAGCCAAAAATCACAGATGCAGAGCACATCGCACCTTCCAGCTCCTCCAGTGGGAGAGGTGCTCCTNAGGTGTAAATTTGGGAAGATTTCCCCTTGTCCCTGTAGTATGCATTGTACTGTTTTCAAACAGGCACATCTGAAATAGCATTCAGTAAAAGAAAGGGACAAGAAGGAGAAGAATGCACGGCAAGTTCTGATGAATCTTTGCAGCTTTACCTTCTTTGAATCAAGCTGCCACAGATAACACTGTGCTCTATAATTATGCATGTTTTGACTAGACAAGCTGATACCTAGACAGGCATTTGAAATGTCTGAATGTTGTTTTAAAGTGCATGAGCAAAGATTTCAGATTTTGAAATTGTGTTACATGAAAATGAGACTGAAGAAAACTCCTCTCCCTTCTTCTCATCATTCCCATGCAAATGCAAAGAGAATTAGAAGATTTGTGTCAGTGTGGAACGCTTCACAGTTTGCTCCCACTGAGGTGAATGTCAAAAATAACTGAGCTTTTACAAAGCTTGCAGACAAATAAAGATTCTGTATGTTTCTGCACCAAAGAAAATTTCTGTGAGGCCCACAACTGCCAAAACAATGGAAATCTGATGACATGGAAAGTCAGTTTGATTTTTATAACACTCCAGATATCCTAGTTTGAAAAAACCTTATTATAAATAAGCCCCTTCACATTTACCACTTGGTAAAACTCCTTTAAAGAAATTATTTCTACTACATCCCCCAAAAAGGCATCCTACTCTGAAAGTCTGTTGCCAATGATGTTGATTAACTCCCCCTGGTAACTTCAGAGTAACATCAGTGCCTCTGCCCCTTGCCCTTTCTCACAGACAAACAGAGCAAAATTTCACCTCTCTCAGGGGACATTGCACTGACCATACTCTCCCTCTTCAGTTTCCTGTAGCCTTTGATTCAAGGTGTCCTCAGCAGCTTCAGGAGTCTCCAATTGCTTTCCCAATAAAAAATTCAGCTGTGGCACTGCTGTATTTATTTGCCCACATGACCACTAAAGAGATATTTTGGGGTTTTTTAAGCAGAAAAACCTTTCTATCTATGCTTCCATGCTTTTTGAGTACAACTGCTATAATGACTTTCTGTCATTTTATAGATCACTTAGACAAATTTAGCAGTAAAGCAAAGGCATAATTTCCTTTCTTTAAAGACCTGAATCAATACCATTCAGACAGACACAAGATTTAGAGCTTCCAAAGAAAACATATATTTTTAGCTGCAACAAAATATTATTTCAAATATCTGAGTAGAATGTCTTGCATGGACAAAACTAACAATAGTTGAAATGTGCAGCCTATAATAATATCAGTCCCCATTACAAGCTGAAGAGACACTTCACAGTGAACAGAATCTTCTTTAGGCTTCTTCAGAACTTTTGGCTTGTAAAAGAGCTGCACTTGTAAAAGTGATAAATGATGATATTTTCCCCTCACATCAGGCATCTTATTTTGACTTTTCAAACTAGCACATCTCCCTTTTTAACTGAACTGACTCTCAGTTCTCCAGCTTGTCCTACATTTTTCTGCAAATTCAGAGAGTGCCCAACACAAAATCATCCTGAACCACAAAGGTCCTGTTGGTGTCTGAGGCTGAAGGGTGGTGGGACAACAGCTGGAGACACTGTGCCTCAGGATTATTTGCATTTATGTTTGTTTCTTTGTTTTGCTGGCTAACAGAGACAACTCCCAAGTAGCCCATCCTGAGACACCTTCCAGAGCCCCACAGGAGATAAAACTACCCAGACTACAAATACAGAGCCAAGGCAGAAGTGAGACTGACTTTTAAAAGATCTTTTGATCTTTAAGAAATTCCTCACTCATTTTTACTCACCAAGAAATGCAATTTTCATTTTGTCACTCCAACACAACACAAGGGATTTCCTCTAATGGGCCAACTAATGTAAATAATGCATTAATGAAATTAGATAAATTTAATTTTTTAAAAAATATGAATTCACGTGTTTAAAGGTGAATGCTGTGACCAAATTAGTGCAAAGGGCCATTGGATTAGTTACCCTTCCTCCAAACAAGGTGCTCCCTTTCATGCAGAAAAGTATCTCTAAAAGGAGGATAGCTGCAATTTTAGTAGAATCAGTACAAACTGTAACAATAATCTCTTTTCTCATCTATTCAGCATATCATCCTATCAATGTTAGGTGCAGCTCTATGAAGATAAGCTGATATCAGCTAGTGAGCATTAAAAAAACCCCACAGTTCTATTCTGCTTTTCCAGATAGGAACCCCCCCGTCACAGACCTTTAAGGCACAGATAAAAGGAAATGCTCTTTCCCCCGACCAACTTCTGCAGAAGAGAATTGCTTCCCATGCCACTTTCTAGGTTTTTACTGCCACTGAAGGGACTTTGAGAGTCAGGAGCTCGCTTTCTTTGTTGGCAGCATTACTGCAGGACAAAGTGTGTTTCAGCAGACAATGGCAGAACCTTTTTGACTCACAGGAACTGTACCAGAACTCCATTGAAAAAATCACTTAGATCAGGCCTACAGAAATGCTGAAAACAGCACTGCCCTCTCCTCAGAGTTATGGGAGTTCAAACAGATGAGCAAACCGGCAAGAGGCTTTTCTGATATGCAATTTAACTTAAATACATTTCTTGAAAAATGTCATCCATAGTGATATAGATTACCATACAAATTTGTGTTGGTAAAGGGAACGAAATAAAATAAACAACATATCCTGCAATTTTCACAGATATGATGACTGCTCTGAGAAGCCTTTTTTGTGCATGTTGTTATCCTTACAATTGTAATAAAACAAAGTTCCCAGAAAAAAATTCAGCTGGAGGAAGAAATTTACCAGACTTAGCCATGCCGAGGATTTATTCCCAAGCAATATATTAAGTTAAACATATTATCAAGTTAAAATATATTATCAATAATAAAATAAACACTTCTGAAGTAAGTGTTGCTTTCATGATTAATTCTTTGACCCACTAAAGCTTAACTAGAAAACCATCCCCACTGAAAACTTTGTGATACTTGGGAAGAAAGAGAAGCAAACAGAAAAACAGGAAAGTTGTGTTAAATTGTTCAAAAGATGGATAAATATTAGATTCTATTTCCAGTGACTAAACGCTTTTCTGTAGGGTCTTGAAGAATAAGATGAGTTCTCAATTTATTTTTAATTTTAAGCTAAGGATTCTTTAGAAACTTCCTTTGTTGTACGGCATTTCTAAGAAGCTAACACCTGGTTTATCAGGCAGCGCAGCAAATAAGTGAGATCAATTATGCTGATGCTTCTAATTTTTCCCTAACTTTGCCTGTCAGCTGTGTCATTCCACCAGATTTAAGGCTCCTTCAAGTCTGAAAATTGCACTGAAACTCTCGGAGGAAAATCCCTGCCTGCTCCCGAGAGACCTTGAAGCAAAGCTACGCCCAAATCAAGGCTGCAATTCCAGACTCCATTAATATTAAGAAGCACTTATGAGCTCCTGTAAAGCTTTATTGCTTTGCACCTGGCCTAGCTTGCTTGGATCCTCGAGCTCACCAGGCTGGAGAGGACAGTCCCACTCTGAGCCTTCCGAGCTGCTCGAGGTCCCACGGTGAGGAGGGAAGTGCCATGCTGCCATCTGCAGTCAGGACACCACCACAGGGATCTCTGCCTGCTCGATCTCCTCACAGACAATGCTCTTTTCCCTTCTCATTCTCTCCCTTGCCATCAGGAAGCTCGAATTGTTTGTTTTGCAACACCTCGATCGAATACGAGCTTGGAAAGTTTTATTCCTTGCAGAACTTATCTTGCAGCGCTTCGAACTGGAGTTGTAAGATTGGCAAAGTAAGGAGGGAAGAAGGAAGAAAGCACCTTAAAATTCCATTACCTGTCTGGTGTGTATGGGGCCTGGGGTCTTGAAGCCTCCTTGACAGCTGCATTCAGAAACACTGTAAGGGTCCGAGCTGCTGGATGAGCACTTGGAAAGTGAGTCACAGCCCACCACAAAGGTGTTATCTAGAGGCAATTCCTGAATGACATGGTGCTTCTTGGGGGGTACAGGAGTCTCAGGTTTAATTTGAAAGGTAGGCTGCGGAGAAGCAGACTTGTAGTGCTTTGCTAAGTCTGGGCTATCAGGTTTAAATGTGGTTGGTGTGGTGGCCCAGTTATATTTTCCCATAGTCTGTTCTTCTAGCTCCACGGGAATGTCTAAAGTGCCATTTATGTGCTCGTGGCCAGGATCATCAGGCTTAGATTCTTCAATAGTCACAAAGTTGAGGAGGAGACTCTTTGGAGAACGTTTCTTCTTCTTCTTCTTTTTCTTGATCTGCCTATTCTCTTGGTTGGGGGAAACCCATTCACCACTCTGCTTATTTTTTTGGACAACCTTGTGCCTGGGCGTCTGGCGGCACCGGACTAAAGCGGTAACAAAAATTACCAGAATAACTGTCATGGTGCCCGCAATAATGGCAATGATGATCTTGACATAATCATTGGTCTGCGGGGTTATCTCACCATCCCCAATGTTCTGGCCAACTGGAGTTTCCATATTCCTACGCACCAGCTCTTGCACGTAGGAGCTGTTGGTGACTGTCTCGTTCACAAACAAGTGCACAAGGGCTATCGTGTAAAGAGACTCCGGCTGTCCCAGGTCATTCACCTTGATCACCAGTCTGTGCAAGCCATGATCTGATGTAATCACCTTCTCTTTCAAAGTAATATTGCCTGTTAATTGGTCAATGGTAAACAAGCCCCTGGAGTTCCCACCAATGATGCTATAGCGGAGCTCTGCGTTCATTCCTGTGTCATTATCAACTGCAAAGACTTTAGTGACCACAGACCCTGGGCTGGCTGACGTTGGGACCAACTCATAGGAATAATTAGATGAGGGAATAACAAAGACGGGCCTGTTATCGTTTACATCAACAACATTGATGGTCACTTTGGCAGTTGAGGAACGCTGCAGTCTTCCTCCATCCACTGCTTTCACCTGGAAAGTGTATGACCCCTGCTGCTCCCTGTCAAAGGTAATATTAGGTCTTATTACACCAGTAAGTGGATCTATAATGAAATTATCTCTACCATTTAAGATAGAGAGAGTGACCGCAGCGTTGTCTCCTGCGTCAGCATCCGTAACTGTGATAAGCCCCACTGTGCCATACATGGGCAGGTTTTCTGGCACATAGAAATTATATTCATTATGTGTGAAAGCGGGGCTGTTATCATTCTGGTCCAGCACTGACACCGTCACGGTAGCATTGGTCTGCAAAGGTGGCATCCCATTATCCTTAGCCAGCACAGTGAAAGAGTACCTGTCTTGCTTTTCTCTGTCCAGCTTTCTCACTGCTGTCAGGATGCCTGTACGGCGGTCCAGGTTGAAAATTGGGGGCGCGTCGGAACCCAGGATGTAGCTGATCTCGGCATTCCGCCCGCTGTCAGCATCTGTAGCACTGATCTTGGTTAGCTGAGTACCAGGAGCGTTGTTTTCAGGGATGGAAAGGCCTATGATAGGCTGTGTGAAAACTGGGGCATTGTCGTTTTCATCTTTAATTTTGATCAGGAGCATTGCAGACTGGTTTAAGGGAGGCTTCCCTGAATCTGAAGCCACTATTTTGATGGCGTATTCCCGTGTAGCTTCATAGTCTAGAAACGTGGCTGTCTCCAGGAGAAACTGATTATCAAACACTGGTTTTAGCCTGAAAGGGACATCGTGATCTGTAAAGCAGGTAACTTTCCCATTCTGATCAGCGTCCTTGTCCATCACTGTTATCAAAGCAATTTTTGTATTAAGGGGAGCCTTCTCAGACAATAGCACTGTCCCATTCACCGGGTTGATGATGTACCTCGTGTCTATGGATGGGACATTGTCGTTAATATCTGTGACATTAACAGTCACTGTTGCTCGTGACGGCGTTGAGCTGCCATCGCTTGCCAGAACGGTCAATTTGTGCACAGGAGACTCCTCCCTGTCCAGCGGCTCCCTGATGGTGATGAGGCCGGTGGTGTTATCGATGGCAAAGAGCCTTTTGGCCAGACTGGAGATCTGGTTGCTGAAGTAGAAGTGGATCTGTGCGTTGGAGCCCAGGTCTGCGTCGGTGGCGTGCAGCTGGGACACGGAGGTGCCCACGGGGGCGTTCTCGGGCACGCTGACCTCGATGTCGTTCTCCTTGAACACCGGCCGGTTGTCGTTGACATCGGTCACCGTGACCTGCAGGATGGCAGTGCTGGACCTTGGGGGGCTCCCACCATCTTCAACTTTGATTTTCATCACATAGGTGTCCTTCTGCTCCCTATCCAGGATCTGCTGGACGATCAGTTGAGGCCACTTATCTCCCTCAGGTGTCTCAGTTATGTCAAGACCAAATACATTTTGACCCTACAAGACACAGAAAGAACACACTTTAGCTTGGCAGGGTATTTAGACATAAAAATATCACATTATTTTTCGAAATTGTCATGGAATCTATATTTATAAATATACTCTATACAGGAATAGACATTTTTAAATTTATCTTTAATTTTCCATATCTAGTTTTGCTTTAAGCTCCAGAGCCTTGAGAAAGCTTCAGAGCCGACATGGAAACAAACAGATACTCTAGAAAAAAGGGAAAATGTGGGAGTGCTGGTGTTTTTTTTCATCCAGATTCTCTGTCTCTAAAGAAAAGTTCTTAAATTCCTGGGCAGATGTAATTCAGTTTCTCTGTTGTATGAGTGAGTGTGGAAATGAGCAATGAAGCCAAAGTTCAGTCACTGGAGGAACCTATTCCAATATTCAGTTTCAAGGAAACCAACAAAGATAAAGGGATTATTTCTCTGTTTGTGGAGCAGCTCTGGACATGATCTGAAGCTATTAGCATAAAAAAAACCCCAAACAAAAAAAAAAAAAAAAAAAAAAGTATCATCATTGCTGAAGTGCTTACTATATAATTCAGGTGTCAGATGATACAGACAAAATTAAGTCCTAACAGTTCATCAGAAATATATTTAAAAACTCATTAAAACTATTCTTGTACTCATCACTATATGCTTTACATGTGTAGTGAAAGTTACAATCCCAGTGAAAAAAGAAGACCTATTTTCATTTCAAAAAATATCACAGAACTGTGAGATCAATTTGAAAATGATCAATGTTTTTTCATGAGGTTTGTTGAATATCTCTGGAACTGTACCAAAATGCTACATATATTGCACAAACACAGCTTTTTTTAAAAAACAGTAGTGCTGACAAATCTGCTAAAATAAATGCTGGAATCTAGACCTAATTCTCTCTCTCTTCTGCTGTCTCTTCAGACAAAGAGGAATTAAGAACAGTGTAATTATCCTCTTTTCTCATATCTCACCACTTGGAGAGATGATGTAAAGGCAGTTTTCCAGCAACATCTTCCATAAGGACAGGGCTAGAATGCAGATGGCTAATGCTGAATGCATGGGATGACCAGAAAAAGGAAGGCATAAATAAATTGTGAACTAAACAGGAATTTCTTTTTATTTGTAATATTTGTAGTAATGAAAAACTGTTCTTTCTCTTCTTACTCTTCTCAACTTTCACCCTCACTCAGGTAACTGCCATAGAATCACAGTCAGTTTGGGCTGGAAGGGACCTTAAAGATCCTCTCATTCCAACCCCTTGCCACAGGCAGGGACACCTTCCACTGGACCAGGTCCAGTAGTCTGAGACACTCCAGAACCCAGCAAAGGAAAATGTTCCCCGTGTTCAAGGTTCCTTATTTCTCATCAGTTGCACAAGGTTTGTATTCCCAGTATTTGCTACCCACCACCAAGTGAATGCATCCATAGCTTCTATACACTTCTGAGTGAGGCTGGACTCTTTCACGTATTTGTTTTTTCAAAGCCAGATTTTGACCCTACATAAGCCATCTTGTATTCCATGGGACAGAACTATTCATCCACATATCCAAAATTACCCTGCCACTTGCTCGGCATTTGTGGCAACATTAAGTTGCAACTGGAGACAGTACAAAGTGAACTGGAACACATTTTGAAGTAATAAAACAAATACAGATTTGGCTTCTTTAGCAGAAGGCATGAAAATATAAGCCCTGCAAATTGTTTCTAAATCAAGATATACATTTTGAACCAATTAGGGTAAATTTTAGAATGGTAATTCTATGCTGATAGGAAGCAGAGCCTGAGTTTCCTCTTCACATTCAATTTGGCTAGCATTTATTTGCAATAAATTTCATAATTACTAAGAAATTATAAATTATATTCTTTGGTTTAACATAGATTCCAGAGGAAAGAAAATAACAGAAGCCAGAGTAAAAGCAACCTGTCAGCTCTCTCTACTTCTTTATTTGTACACAAGTTGACAGATGGGCAGTGATTATTCTGTCAATAGATCCCTCAACTACAACAAGAACTTTGTACAGACTTTGAATTCGCGTGGCTGTACGTGTGTGTGTGCCCTTCTCTGCTTTTCTGATCCAGTATGGGAGAGGGGTTTTCAATCACAGCAGATGAGTTTGATGTAGAATATGGTGCTATAGCTCCCCATCACTAGCACTGAATGACTAGAGAACAGAAAAGAATGCAGAGATCTCTTCCAAGTTCATTATTAACACTTGAATAATTTTCTGTGGAAAGAAATATTATCCTTGTCTATTTCTTCCTATTCATTACAGGTTTAGACATCTTTTTAAACCACAGAAAAACCATTACAGAGAAGTAGACTTTCTCTTCACTCTAGCCAGACTATTTCACATTGTTTAAGAGATAAGGTTAGGTGTGACATGCTGCAAATTAACAAACACATTTTCTAAGAACAGATAGTTCTCACATTCCAAGCACTCAAAAAAATTGATGAAACATTCAAGAAATATATTTTTAAGATTGCAAATATCTAATTCTCTCCATTATGAGCAAAGAAATTGAGAGCTAAAATGAGAAACATGAACAAAAACCTTCAGGATTAATTTCCTGATGTTGAAGTAAACGGCTCTATCATCACTAAAAGTTCAGTGAAGTTAAAATTACCATTAGGGTCAGATTTCTATTTGGACTGAACTGTGCTTCAGTAACCACATCATCCCAGTGATCTGAAGGATTTGTTCACACTGGAAAGGGCAAGAATCCATTGGAAAAACACAATAGATAATTAACAGTTATAGAATATCTTTGCCCATTAAAATGACCGGTAGAAATAATCTGCTCCATCAATATCTCTACCCTCACAGAAGAATGGGAGTGAGAAATATGAAAGATTGACTTTTTACATTTAAAAATACCATTTAAGGACTAACTGTTGGAGGCAAACCAAAGTTATGCCCATGTCAGAGCCTGGATTATCTTAAGGAGGTTCTGACCCTGCTCACAAGATCCCTTATCAGGGTAATGAGGAACTCTGTTACCTTATCCAATTTTCCTAACAGCCTTCTCCATGGATTTACACACACAGTCTCTCAAATAATGAAACTTTCTTCTTGAACACTCCCTACTGTGTATATTTACCTGGTCATTTGTAATGGATCCAAATGTCCTTTTCGGAGCTGTTTTGGGCTGTCATGTGAATAAAAAATTAGAGAGTATTTTAAAAATTGCAACATTTAGGTGGTTTCATAAATACATAATCAATGACACAAGGACACATAGTGTGGTGGGCTAGAACAGCTTCTCAGTACCACAGACAGGACTGGATGTGACAAAGTGCACCAGAAATCTACACACAGAGATTGCAATATCATAGCATTTCATAGGATTTTGTTAAATCTGTGGGGTGCTGACTACCTGGACATTGTTGGGAAGAATGGGAAAATAGATCAACTTCTGGTTAATGCTAGTAACAGAGACTGTCCACATTGTTCAAAGCATCCTATGAACTTATACTTGCACAGCAGCAAGTTGGCAGAAAGCAGGAATTTCTCAAAGAAGTGGGGAAGGGAAAGATTATTGTGCTAAATAATGCTACAAACCGAATTGCTTGTAATAAAAAGTACTCAAATTGAGAGAGGCTACCAGTGATTATTCTTAAAGCATACAAATTACATAATTGTGTGTAACAAATATCCATTGTTAGCTGACAAAGAGTAGATAAATGCTGTCCTCAATCCTCATCCAAAAGGATTCTGAACCTCCAGAGAAAGGCACAGGAGCAAAGACAGCTCATTGTTTTGTGGCTTCAGCTTCACCCTACACTTATTATCAATACTTCAGACACTGTAAATGACAAACACTTCACGTGATGTCCTTGGTTCAACTGAATCTCAAACAGAAGTGAAGGGCCATGCACAGCTCAAACTTTTACTAACATTCTACAGTAGCTCATTTCAATGACTACTGCAGCAAGCTAGGAGCACACATTTATTACATGTCAGCAATCGTCTTAAAAGAAAAAAAAGGAAAAATATTAAAAGATTGGTTTCTCATCAGAAAGTAAATCAGTAATTCATTAAGTAATTATTTACATAAAAACCTTTGGCTGAAATTTAGTTTTGAGTCCAAAGGACCCTAAAATCTTTTCAGAAAGTCCAGAAAATAATGCGTGTTTGCTAAATGCCGGTTATTCCATATGGAACAACCCAGAAAATCTTTGCAGATCTTCTGCAGAACTACAAGACAGGTCCCAGACACTTCTTCCTTGCCTGTTTTTGCCAAGACATATGGAAGTGCTCTGTGACTGTGCTATCAGCAGAGAAGAGAGTACAGCAGCACAGCTTCAGTTCTTAATGCAGAAAAACAGACCACAGTTACACGGTGGATAACTTCTCTATAAAAGCTGAAAATAAACCTTGCATTTTTCTTTCAAAGGCGATGCTTTGGTTGTGAAATTGTGAATTGCCAAATCCAAGTTAATGTCTTAAACACAAAATATTCCACACATGGCAGGCAATAATGGATCTATGTGTCTGTAATGGGTGCATAAGAATGTACTCAGATCCAAACTGCCCTAAGTGGTGTAGCTCTAATAAAGGTCCCTTGTCTGCTATTAGTCACCCAGCGTGCAATTTGCTGTCCATGCATTCTAGAAAATTACCATTTGTTGGACAGCTGTCCTGCTTAAAGACTCCACAGTCACTTCTCTCATGACATCCCACAGCTTACAACCCAAAGTTACTGGAAATAAGAGTCATTAGTACCAGCAGTTACCTTACGAACTGAGTGACAGAACTTCAAAGGAGGAAAATAACATTACAAAAGTAAGAATTTTTTATAATGCAGACCTCAGCAGATGCAGAGTTGCTTACAGATTCGAAAAGCTCTCTTCGTCAAAGCAATGCAGCCTTTTAATTTGTAGGCCAAGCTTCTTAAGACTTTTGTTCAATTTATGGTTTTCTGTCAGTATCATTCGCTATTTCCATTAGTTTCCTTTGAAGCAAGAAAAGAGTTTAGCTTGGAATAAACTGAACTTTCAGGTTCAGAACCACAGCAAAAATAGGAAGCATCCAATTATGAATAATCCTAAAGTGCATTTTCTGCATTCAGAATCCTAATTAACTCCATTCCTACATAAGAGTTGAGGACATCATATTATTAGCAATGTCTACACCATAACTTGCTACTTTTCCACCTCCAATTATATAAGAGCTTCTGTAAATGGAAAACACTGCCAAAATTTCCTCTCCATATACACAACCACACACAAAACTGCTCTTGTCCCATGAAACAAGAGCAAGCACAACGCTGTGGATGGGATCAGTAGAACACAAGGATAATATTGAACCATTTTACACTGGAAAGCAACAGTGAAAAGTACAACATGGAAAGAAGAAGAGGACAATCAATGCATTTAATACTGATTTTCTGGAAAAGAAAAGAAAAAAAAGGCTAGGAGGTTTATCCAAACAGGGAATTACTTCTTGGAAATATAAATTTAATGTTATTATTATAAAATTTACACTTTAAAGTCCTAATAATTAATTGCATTGCTGGAGTCTCCTTTAAAGTTTTAGATAAGTTGGTCCTTTCTTTAAGGAGTCTTTTTCAGTCCTGTCATGTTCTAAACATTGTCTACTTTGTTTTCTAAGAAGGTAGATATAAGATAGGTGTGTTTTTTCTGAGATGAAATATTTTTTCATCCTGCTCAATTCCTGGCATTCAATTGTCCGAACATGTCTATAGGTAACATTAACCTCCATTGAGGAGAAACAATTAGGCACAGTTAACACTATATTTTTGATTTACTTACTTTTTTTTTGCTGCCCTAATTTCTTCAGGCTACTCTTCAAGTGAGCCTGAAACACCCTAACTTAAAAGTGTTAGTATTCGTAACCACAAGTTTTACAAGGGACAGAACAGGAAAAGCTGAAAATTTGTGACCCACATGAACTTCACATTTTCAAGACTGCACCAGGTTTTATGAATAAAAAGAGAATTCTCTTTCTATAGCACATCTCTGGCCTTTGAGATGTTGTTTCAAGTTGAGTTTTTTGCGGGTTCTTAATTAAACCTAATTTATCTTTTCAAACATAGATGACAATTAAAAAAAACCAAACAAACTAAAAAACAGAGAAACCCAAAACCTAAGCCAAAACAAAAACTGAATATTTTATTTTAATATTAATTCACTTCATCCATCTCTACAGGCTAGGGTGGGAATAATGGTGAACCCACATTGCTGCATTAACAGGACACAAAATTACCAAGAATCTCCTTTCAAGGAACTGGCCCATTACTTGAGCAGTCTTTCACAATGCACTGCAGAAATGCAATTATATATTTCAGAAAAATATGCAGCTGCATCACAAAACTGTAAGGAATTTATGTTCACAATACTCCTGCTGTATAAATAGTTGTAGACTAACTATAAAGTTGGGAAATTGAAGCACAGAGACACTTTTTTCAATTTTCCAAAGTTTGTAGCTGGTCTGAAAAAGGCAGCCACTTCTGAGTTATTAATCATGTTGAAAATTAAACTTTAGAATTTTAAACTTTAGGAACTAACCATTAGAATGCAACTTGAGGAGCTCAACTTTAGAATTGCAAACTTCAAGCCAAGTTCTTTCATTTAGAGACACTTTGACCAGAACAAGGGAGGTCAGCAGCTGCAGGTAACAACCAGGGAGGCAACCTCTCCTCTTAATCTCCTCCATTACAGTTGTTCAGAAATATTCACAGACATTCTACTGAACAAAAAGCTACATTTTCAACACCCTAAGGATATTCAGATTAAGGTATTAAACATGTTTGAGCTTTGCTCTGAATTCCCATGATAAAGCTCAAGACACCTGACTTGCCTTTCAGCATGCCTTCGGAGTCTCACTATAGATATATAACACAGGGGAAAAAAAAATTAGGATTTATATCAGGCAACAATACACCCAACAAGTGCATTTTGATATTTGCATTGTACAAGGTGACAGTTACATATTTGCTCTATTTCCTAGCTGAGAACAGGCACAGAACTGAGGATGTGCGAGAAAGAAATAAATGAGTACAAGGCTCCAATGCAGCGCTGAGCCTTTGGAGGGGAGCACTAACAATTCTGTACAGCTGCTCAGAGCAGCTCCTAAATCACAACCTCATTCGCCTCGGCAGCCAAAGGCGGTGCCTGAGCTCCCAGTGGCACATTTGGAGCTCGGGGTGAGCTCTGCCAGGTGCTGGCGAGGGGTGAACCCGCTGTGCCCTCCCGCTCACAGCCTGCTCGTGAGCACATCAGCACTGCCAGGCAGGGGGGATGAAACCTGGCAGCCACTTGTGCACCAGGAAATACAAACAACCCCGACAGTTCTGAAAATCCCTTTCCCCTAAAGCAGGGGCTGTGCAGCATCCCCAGCTCGCAGTGGAGACTGGGGGTAATGGATGTGTGTGGATTCGGTTTGCGGCAAATGTGGAAACAAAATACAAAAAAAAGACTGAAATCCTTGTGCTTCACTGAAAAGGAGTGCAGACATCTGCAAATCAACATCCATGAAATATGTACAGTTATTACCTCATTCCCTCCTGCAGATACATGCACACACAAATTCAGTGTGTATGATGTCTTTAGAAGCATGGCACCTTCACTAATAAAAATCCATATTCTAACCTCTGATGCTGCAGCTTTCCCAACAAGTTGTTTAGCAAGATTGTCTTCTTTGACCTAACACCCTTCTAAAGCTCAAGTTCAGCTGGGAGCAAAATCACTGCATCTTCCCTTTATGCTTGCACTTTTAGGAGGAAAATGCTGACAAGACTTCCATCTGAATAGCAGGAGCATCTCACACACACACATGGAACCCCCCACACTTCCAGAAACACAAGGAAATTCTTTCATAAGAAAGGACAGCACTTTAATGTGTCACTGCTTTATGCATGTTCATTAAAAAATCCACAGCCTTAATGCAGAAAATTCACAACTAATGTGGGCAAAAATATAACATGATGAGAGAAAGAGAAAAAAAAAAAAAAAACCTCTAGCAGAAAAGAGTTTACATCCTCCACTTGGAATAGATTTCCCCCAGCTTCCACAAGCAGGCTTTAGGAATTCTAGACCTGTCACAACTACTGCAGAAATGACCTGATCATAAGCCTCTCTCAAGGCCTCCACTCTGCAGGGTTTTGTAAAAATCAAAATAAGAAAGAGTGTGTGCGTGTGACATTTAACTGCCACAGGATCAGTTTTGCTTTTGAAAGAAATAAAGCTATACTTTTTCAAGGAATGAAAACTTATCCTTTTTTTATTACTCGCAGGAAATAACAGTGAGACTCCCATATTAAACTGCAAAAGTATGTGACGTATGCAAGTGCAAGATGCCACCTCACTGCACACGGGAAGATGATAAATAATACTGCAATTACAGGGTAATAAATGGGAGATGGTGGCTGAGAAGAAATACAGAGTGGCACTACTAAAAATAGTTCTAGAGATAGTGAATTCTAAAACTCAGTAAATGAAAGTCTTTTCACCATAGATCAAGGAGTGTAGGGGAAAAACCAAAAATGTATTTTCTGGTGCTGGATTTCTCAGGGGCTTGATTTTTTCCTCCTCCAGTGTTACTGACTCCTATTTATCTGACTCACTAGAACAAGAGCAAGATACAAAAAGAGAAACATTTCCTTACCGTAAGGCAGCAACTTGAGTCTGAAAGTCAATTTTGAAAAGAAATCTCTTGCTACCTGTGTGTATTGAAAGTTCTAGCAAATAAATTGTCCTGACTTTCCAGTTAATGAGTTATATTCTGAGAAAATGCTTCCCTGTGAGTTTGGGATCAAAAAATCTTATAAGTGTATTTGATTTATACTTCAATATACAGGTTTACTCAAGAATATATTCCTTTCCAAAACCAAAAATAAAACTCCAGTTTCACTCTAATTGAATGAACTTGAGCTATTTCTCGGTCTTAAAATCAGAGATGGAATTGATGTAACTGATTTGTAAGAAAGAAAATAAATTTAAGAATATTAGAATGGCATGTCTACAAGGGAAACACCAAACACTCATCATTCCATTCCAGCTTTTCTGCTCAGTTTTGCTTCACTGTTTATATTCCCTAATATCAGTTCAGCCATGAATACACACTCAAAATTAGGACTAACAGACAGAGATTTTCCTCCAAAAGAAAAAACACAAAATCAAAGAAAACCGTAAGACTATGGAACATAATAAGCCAATATTTAAGAGTGAAGAACAGCAGCTTCAGAAGGCAAATACAATATCCAGCTCCTGTTGCAGAGATCTAGATTGCCTCACCAGGCAACATGAATCCTCCAATAAATTGTAAACCGAGACAAACCCTCTCACAATTCAGGGGAAAAAAGGCAGAGAGTGGTGAATTTTAGGAGTGAAGTGAGTGATGGGGTGTATCTCCTCAGCAAGGTTATGCCAGAATAAATAACACAGCTCAGAAGTTATTTAGCAACGTGACTGCCCTCTCACAAAGTGGGCTATTCCAGAAAAAAACAGATTAAACAAAGGTAGGTGAAGCCATTTCTGCCCAGTAACAACTCCTATAGCCCAAGGCAAAGGGAAAATCCAAGTTTTCCCGGGTCTGGGTCCACACAAAGTACTTTCCTGAGGTTAATTCAATCACTGTCCTGAAACAGATGCTCCCAAATAATAGCTCCCATATTGTTTGTGGCACAATAAAGCTCCGTAACAGGCACACACAGAAATTGGACCTGAGGCCTCATCTTCAGCGAAAAACACGAGCAGCTTTGGGGCAGCTGCCAGGATTCCAATCAGGAAGGTGTCAGGGTGGCAAAGCAGAACTGAAAACTTCCCCCAACCCCTCCCAGCTGCTCCGCTCTGATCATAACCCCCGGTGAAAGTCCCAGCACAGTGGCCAGAGCATCCATCGAGGTGCTTTGAGACCCGTGCTGGCAAAGACAGCACCCCCAGCCACACACAGGTTGGAACCAGGAACAGCGATGGGACAAAGCACCCTCTGGGGATGATGACATGCTCTGAATAATTCAATGTGAAGTTTAGCCCTTCATCTTGGAAAAACATGATGCGAACAAGGGATTCTACCAAACCAAAACCGTTAAAATATTTCGTCCTGAAACCCAGCAAGAATGTACTAACTTCTGTCCATCATCTGGGAAAACAACCTTTAGCATGGAAAATAAAGCACAGCTCTAACAATTTAACTTAAATAGTCTTTAAATAATTTTCAACTTAGACACAAAGACTTCATCTAAACCTTGGTTTGCCTCCTTAATTATTTTCTATTTCTTTTTCTTAGAGGGTTTAGCATATTGTTAGGATTGATTCTTGCATATTAAGGTATTAAGCTTTGAACAATAATTCAGTTTATTATGTTGATGAAGCAGTCGGCTAAACAAACAGTTGATTCTGAATTCAAAGATTTAGTTGGGCATGTTGCTATTTTTAAAACATGCCTAGGATGTTCTACCACATACTACATCTGTCATTATTCATCAGGTTCACAGATACTGAAGGAACACAAAACAAGTACTCTCCAAGACAAGATCGAGTCAATTTGCTCACAGAAATCTGCAGGACTGCTCTCTACAATAAAACAGGTTTCAGTTGTTACTTGGATTCAAAATAGAACACTATCTTCAAATCCTAAGGTGACACTATAAAACTAAATTTTTTATGCCTTCTACCTACAGAGTCAAAGCTCTGCTTCCACACTCAATTAACTTTACTGGTAACATAAGAAGAGGCCTACTGTGGTTATACGTGGAAGCACCCATTGTGAAATGTAAAATTAAGTGAAATCTGTTTTGAAATCCAGCATTATGGCTTTTAAGAAAACAGCAAACCTAAACTAAATTAGAGAAAGTGAGCATGACAGCTGAAGCCACGGAGCCTCCAAGAGGGCTAAGCATTATTAAAGTTTTTCCTCATTATGCTCTTAGGCACAATCTGATTAGTTCCAACAGCTGCCCAGCAGGAAAAGTCAACTCATCATTCCACAGGAATACTCAGATAAAGCACCTTTAGCTTTCAGTGATGCCAGACCCAGGCAGCACACAGCACTGCAGCATCAACTCTCGTCTCCTGATTCACACTGATGTTCACTATGTCAGATGCAAATCGTGGCAGAGGCTCCTGACCAGCACAATATAAGCTGCTGAAATCTTTCGTGATGGATAAACTTGTTCCACCCCAATATACAAAGGGGAAAAAAAAAAAAAAAAAAAAAAAACCAACCAAAAAAAACCCACCAAAAAAACAGGAAAAATCCACTGTGCATAAATGTTACTCAAGCGTTTGTTAGAGGCAATGAGTAACAAAAAAGAAATTTTCTTTGCTACCTTGCTTGTGAAACTCAGTAGCCTGAAGCATATGCTGTGCTGTGACAAATGTGCTGCTGAACTTTAAAGCAAGATTCAAAATAGATTCTGAAAGACTTCACTCCTGTTTGCAGGAACTCTTGTAGTATTACCTGAATATTCCAAGAGTGATGAGGAGACTGATTTTTTTACCACTTCTTCCAGTGCCCTGGATGTTAAGATCAGACTTCAACAGCCACAGCCACAGCACTGACTGTGAAAGGTTTCAAGCCTAGGACAGAGATTTTCAGCCAGCTGGAACCCTGAATCATACACTCCATCATCAAACAATTTTGAAGTTTTTATTAAAGTTAATCAATAAAAACCACACAGGTATTAATTCCACAAAGGTAAATTCACTTCTGAAGAAGGATTGACTGTTTTTCCAGTTCCTGAACATAGGAATACTTAGGAGAAAACCGTATTTGCAGTATTGCAAAGTTTTCTGCCACTGGGTAGCAGAACAAGTTCTGGGTGTATCTCTGGGCTTTACTTCCCACCTTAGCTCAAACACACACACGTTTTAAATATGAGCCAAACTAATTTTATTTCTGCTTAATATAGTACAATGGGCACGGATATCAGTGATAAATGTCTTTGCACAGTTTCTCAGCTCCTCCATGAGCCTATAAAACTGTATATTTTTTTTAAGTTATATAATAAAGTTGAAGTCTTTTATCACTGCAACCAAAACACATTTCAAGGACAGGGCTGTTTTCACAGTATAAGAATGCCACCAGTGGACTGACGTAAACAGAAATTAAAATGAGGAATCACGAAATGTAGTGTCTGAAACTTTGCCAATATTCTGAAAACTCGAATTTTAAAATTTAAAATTTTTACAAAATAGATACAAAATACTAGAACTGCACATGTGAAAAAACAAATAAACAAACAATAAACAAAAACCAGAAAACAAACAAACAAAAAAACCCCAGCTAAGATCACCACTGCTGAGAAGAAACCTGTGAGCCTCAAACTGGCAGAAGCTCAGGAACAGCCCGAGAAAATATTCTGGTGATTTTCAAGCATTTGATATCAAATGTTAGAGACAGATAGAAGACCAGAGGAAACTCATTTTCATCCTGCAAGGCCATACTTAGGTCAGGCCCAGAAATCAGTGGCTGCCTCTCCTCTTCCCCTGTGAGGAAGCTGCAGACCTTGGAAGCAGAGACAAGCAAAGACTGAGAAGAACAAAGTCCACTTCAGATGATAAATGAAGGCGAACAGCAAAGGTCATAACGTCTTAGCACAATGCACTTCAAAACCCAAATAATAAAAATACCAGAAGCAGACATTAAAACAGATATTAAAACACACACACACTAACAGGTTTCTCTCCTTAGCTTTGCCAAGGGTCCACTCAGAGCCCGAACTTCATTGCCAAGAGCTCTGGATGATGCTGGCAGTTGAAGGTTTGAATTATTCAAATGAAAATTTTCTATGCGGGAGGGGCTGGACTATCTCAGAATTTAAAAATAAGCATTAATGTAGAATCTTACAAAGAAGCAGGTAATCTAGAAACTTCAAGGAAGTCATTCAAGTTCTGATATTGTACAAGTATAATAAGTATCTTGGATATTCATCACGGACAAATAATTTATGTAAAACAATAAAAAAGTGTGAAATCATTTATTGTAAAACATTAAAAGGTGATAAGAAAGTTCTAGCAGTGTTTTCGGCTGTATTTTTAAGACTTTCAAATTATTTTGAAGTTCACGATATTTCTTGGCTTTCCTGACAAATGCTAATTCACAAAAAAGTCATATATAAGTGCCAGAGTACTTTTGATTTTAGAGTATTTTTGGTATTAGATTGGAAAGANTCCAAAGAAAAAGAAAAGGGAAAAAAAAAAAAACAAAAAACCACAAATCCAGAAAATGTCAATTTGCTTGAAAAAGCAGAGAAAAAAAATACAATTATTCGACTTTGGAACATCAGCAATAACCAAAGCAAGAATACATCACATTAATAGAGCCAGCAATTACAGCACGATGAGAGCAAAATGTATTTCAATACTGAGAGCTGATGACTCAGAATTAATTTCTTTTAGCAATGTTTCTTTTTGTTTCTTCAAAATTGTCTGAAACAGTCTTTGCTACATGTCCCGGCTTCAAAAGCTCTATGGGACTTAAGTGTTCAGACCAATTATGTTTCTGGGTTAGAGAATATAAATTATTTTGCAATACACCTTTCTTTCAGGAATAAAAATAAATGTACTAATGCAGTCTAGTGCCATGAACTGCAGCTGACACTTGATTTCAATATATTCTTTGACAGCTCTTTCTTCTTAAATGGAAGGAAAGTATTCTCTACAGTGCATCTGGGGGGAAACTAGCCAGGATATTTAAACCTTTATTACTAAAATTCAATATTAGAAAGCTAAAAGTAAAATTAATATCAAGAGCACATTATTATAAAATCTACTTTAATATTTTAATTGTGTATTTTATGACAACTTAAAGCAGGAAAAACTGAAACTACTTCTCCTATTTTCAAAACATATCCTAAAAATTGTAAATCTTCAAATCTTCATCCCCTCTAGATGGGATGAAAAGTGGATTTTAGAAGTGGGATGAAAAGCGGCTCTTCAAAAGTGAGTTGGACAAAAGAAAAATCTTTTGCAACTATTACTCATTTTTTATTTTTCTTTTCTTTACTTAACATTTTGAAAATCACAGAATTTTTTAATTACCTCATAAGTACATGTGAAAAAAAAAAACAGTTATGCCTTAATATATTCGTTAATAATTCCAATTCCTGGAATTTTTAATGATCAGAATAATCAAGGAAATCTAATTCAAGGTTTTTCATGACCTCTGTCCAAAATAGAAGTAAGCCATGCATTGATGCATCCATTGCAACAAGTAAAGGAAGCAGAAAACAGTAACCCTTGGAAAGTTACTGTGAAACAAGAATTACAGCGGATCCAAAGAACTCTTACAGTACATGCAATAACCACTAGCTGATATTCTTGCAGAACTTGTGATAATTATTTTAACAAGACTGAAAAGATAATGGTCTTTAAAGTGTTCCATGCCTGGATGGTGACAGCTATTGTTGACTTTTAACTACAAAAATGACCAAAAAAAGTTAAAATGCTGTTGGATACAAGATGATCAGTATATCAAGCAGATGCACTAACATAAATAATAAATAAATGGTCTGAAATTCAGACACCTGCGTCAGGTCCATTCTTTAAAGATAAAATAAGGGCCAAAGAGGCATCTCTAGTCACAGAAAAAGACAATGAATATGTAAAAATAATGCCCCAACACCATGGCAGTGCTGTTACGGCATTTGAAAAAGGCTCCTACCTCTTTCTTTTGCGATATACAAAAATATGACAGCTTTAAAATAAGGCAGATTTTGAGACAGAAGAAATATTAAGGGTGCAGCATAATCTGTCCTGAGTGCACTTTTATTACCTCCTGTAACTACACGTGGCATTGCATGTTTGCAGTTCCAGTATCAGCCATCTCTGCAAACCAAAGTATAATTTCATTTAGAAGGGGTATTTTAGTGCTTTCACTGGGGTTACCAATGGAGAGCACGACAGATCACGCAACTGGCAATTTCCTATAAACGACACAATTGTTTTCTCGATGCCTGTTGGGAAAATGTTCCTTTCTCTGTGCTGCCATGCACACGGACTGTGCAAACAAATCCTGAGCCTCCTGTGCTGCGAGAGCATCCCCACATCCGTGCGGAAACCGATCTGTCCGGACAGCAGCAAAAGATGATGTTCAGCTAAGACAGATGAAGCGGAGCTCTCCGTTTGACAGATCCGTGCCTTGCAGCTCGAGCCTATCATCCTCTCCGCTCAGAAACACACGAAGCTGTGTATTATTGTTCCATGACAGCTCGTGTGAAAATCAGAGCCTGGAATGCAGAAAGAGACACCAACTTGTCCCTCACCCTAACTCACTGAACTTGCTGTGCCTGAAGCAAGGCTTTCTCCTCCAGACCTCACTCAATCCCCAAAGGGACGTCAGGATAACGGGAGCTGACAGTTTTACAGCAATAGTGCCATAAACCACCCTAAAGGAGCCTTGTATCAACCAACAAGAGGCAATTACCTTGACTCCTGACTCACTACCACCAGTCAGGAGCAGAGTTTTATCTCCTCACAGACACCGAGTCACAGCTGTAGGAATGCAAATCAGCTGCTTTTCCTTTTTAAAGCTCAAACCCAGTGACTTTTCCAAAACAATGTTCACAGATGACCACTTGTCCGTCCAGATCTCGGTAGACAAATTACTACTGAGCAATATTTTTATTCTAGCACAAAGCCTTCTCTAAAGAATCTTATACTTTGGTATTTTGGATTGTAAGAAAAAGGAGCAAATGGGGTGGAGGACTTGGGAGAAGGCGGATTTTCAGCTACAGCAAAAAAATAATGAAAATAGACTTATTATGAATAGATGATGTAAAAACTTCAGATGGTAGTTAAACACATCTCAGAGGAAAAGCACACAGGGGGAACCATCCATGTGAAAAAAACCTGAAGATATGTTAACTTTAACCAAAATACTGAACTCCCATGAGCAAATGAAAAAGGGAAAGAAGTTTTGGGTCTGACCTATTCTCCCACTGTGGACTTTGGACAAAAGTACTCAGTGCCACTCAAAAGACAGCCTGTGTGTCCTAAAAAAGGCCTCCCTTTTAAAGGGCAGCTAAAAATTACCTTAGAAAGACAACATGTCCAGCTCTCCCTATTTATTAAATTACAAGCAACTAGAGAGTGTCCTTAGAGCTTGACTGGAGCTCAACTCCAGAGCAAAAAAACTTCCTAAATCTATTTTTGAGCTCCCTAAATCTATTAGCTTTCCTTTTTATGCTGGCACACAGAATGGGTAAGAAAAACAGTACTGACCCACAAATGTCTGCAGTTTAATCCATCTGAGACATCCCAGTGAGGGTGAAGCCAGCCTGTCCTGCAAAGCTGGGCTGGAGGAGACCAGGAAGTCAGAGTGGGTGGGGTGGGAAGGGACCTCTGGAGATCTTCTGGTCCAACCCCTCTGCTAAAGCAGCTGCACATCATCACATCCAGGTGGGGTTTGACTTCTTCCAGAGCATTGTGAAATAACAAAAAGAAACCATCCCCCTCTCCAAGCAGAAACTCAAAATTTTAGTCTAAGCTACATGACAGTGAGAAGGAAAAGAAACCCATAATAATTAAAAATAAACAACCCTCAAAAGCTTTTATAACATGCATCTTATTTTCACTTTGTCTGTAAGCACTGCCAGATCCAGGTTTTACCTAATTCCTCAATTTTAGGCACCTAAGTACTATTGTTACCTGTAACATCAATATGAGAGTAACTTTATTTTGTGGCAATTAGTCTTGAAATATCACTGAACAACTAGTGTTTCTTCACTGAGAAGAGAGAAATACTGAAAAGATCTTTTTCCTGTCCATGAGGAAGTCAAGAAATCTCCTATCTGAATACTGTATCTTCCTGGGTATATATAAGTCTGTAAAACAAAAATTCTTGAAATCTTGAATAGCCATCTTCCTATCAGCCATATTTCCCTTACACAATTGCTAGAAAGGTTTGCCAATAAAAAAAGAAATCAGAAAGTGGAAGAATATTTTGCTTTTAGAGGGTTACAATAAATTCACAAATAATTTTTGATTTGTAGACAGACAAATTAAGAAAAATTAAGTTGAAATTCCTTAATTGTATTAGCATCTAACTACAATATTCAGTAGGACCTGACAGTATTAGTAAATATGTGTTTACAAGTACAAAAATGCTCTGTGTTGGCAGTTTTTTTCCACAGAATGCAGATGTTGGTAACAACCACCCCAGGCTTCCTGTGACCTACTGAAAGGGCCAATAAACCACTTCACTGTCCTCTTGTGCTTCTGAAGCCCACAGAAAGAATCATCCACGTTGATTTAATCCACATTAACTCCAGTGTGACGAGCTATGGGACATGGTTTGAGGGTAAAAGGGAGGGTGGCAGCTTTGGCTCCCTCTGGGAGGAATGAGAGCACAATAAAGGACAGGAAGGAGAGGTCCAAGCAGCTCGTGTTTGGGACAGTGAAGCTGATCTGGTGAGCACCTGGGATAAGAAATTCAAAGTCTGTGTCACTGTGCACTGGGTTTGCAGGACATTAACCATTCTATCTTTTTTTATCTCCAGGCACTGAGCCCCACAGGTAGTGCTGGTGCAGCACTAAAAACAGACCAGAGAAATGTTGTTGACCTCTTCCACCGTTGCAGCTTTTGACTTTCACATTTGTATCCCTGCTTACCACAGGATTATCAACTAAGTTTCGATTAATATGATTTCTGATACACATTTAACTACAAATCTAGTCTCAGTCTGTAATTCTAACTACCTTCCAAGATTTATTTCTGCATAAAACACATCTTCCACTCTTGATGTTGACAGCGATATGAGTTACTTGATCCAAGACTGCTGTGAGGCTCAGAAATAACCAGTTGCAAACATGAAATATGATGCTTGAAGTATGATGAAGAACTGTGATTTCCATCTTCCATGGGTCATGGAATTGACAAACTGTATCAAAAAGAAGGGGACATCTTCTATTGAAAGGCATCACAAAGATGATCTAGAGCAGAGAGACTGAACTCCTCATCAGAGGCAAGACTGGCGTGTTGTGAGACTGAGCAGGAATCTACTTTGTCAGATGACAGAGGTATGAACTGACAGCTACAAAGAGATTATTATATTATTCTAGGAATGCACCAGCTGCTTCTAATAGGTAAATACAGCAAAATGACTGTAACAGGTAAGAGTAATGGAACTAGAACAGTAACACCAATCTAATTCCCCCAAACTGCAAAGGATTAAAGGAACAAACCGTTCAAACAAACAGGATCAGAGGAAATGCTCTGTTCCTGTTGCACCTCTGCCACTTCTAGTGTGCATGGTATACCTAGCTGACAAGAAATGCTAAACAATCAATAAAAAATATTATTTAAAACATGCACTTGTGTGAATCCTTTTCTATTCAAAAACTGTTCTGAACTAGCTCAACTTTTTAACATTTAAGAGAAAAAAGAAATGTTTTGCACTAAAATCTCTGCAGTCAAAGCAGAGGCCTTGACTCTATAAATATACGTGACACCTATAATAATATAAATATAGGTAACACCTATAAATATTACGTGTATTAATCAGGTTACACTAAATATCAGCTTGCTTTGAGCTCAAATGTAAGTGTGCTTACATCAACAACAGCAAGTAGGTATTAATGGCACCGTGGTGGCACTGCCCGACACAATGGACATTTTCTGTCAGTCTGCAAACAGTGGCACTGCCCTGAAGAGGTGAACAAAGCCCTGTAGGTTGGGCTGCCCCCTGGGTTAAACCAGAACATTAGTATTTGTAGATTCATTCCCAATCAGAAACCATTGTTTATTAAGGTTCCAATGCACAATTTGCTCTCGCATGCTACTGTTTTCACATACTACTTATATTTAGGAGTGCCCAGCTCTTTTTCCCTATCATTTCCCATTAATACTTAAAGTAGTTATCTCAACTGAGAAAAAAATGGTTGGGTTTCCATCTGGCCATTTATTTCTTGTCTTAGCTGCACCTACCAGCTCCCACCATCAGTGTTGTGCCATCTGCTTCCCCAACCCAGCTACTTCTCATTCTAAATGGATTTTCTTCTATTGTTAAATAATATCTAAGTTCTCCCTCCTCCCCTGGTTCACAGCAAACACTGTTTATCATGTGAAACCTTAATGTCACTCCCTCTATGGTCACCTTGGGGCATCTCAGCAGAGAAACACAATCTTTTATAATGCCATGCCCAGCAGCTTTGGGGAACAGCAAGAAGCTCTGTGTGACTGTCTCCTCTTTTCTATTAACAGTAAAACTGTTGCCTTTTTAGAGTTCATATATTTCAAACAGGGTCAAGAAAGTCAGAGACACAGAAAGTTTTGAGGATGCAGTGCCATGAAGCAGTTACATATAAATAAGTTGTTTTCTATTCAGGTACACTTGATAAAATGCAGGCAGGTAAAAAATACTGGAGCGTTAATCAGTGTGGCAATTAAAGTACTGTCTTGTTTTAAATAAATCAAATCCTGACTTACAAAGCTTCCACTGAATCCAAAGTACAAGAATATATTTTTTTTACAAAGTTTTGTTTTCTGCTGTTTTAAGGTGTTTTAATGAGAGGAAGGATATTAAAAAAAAAATTTAAAAAAAAATATAAATATGTCATTTAGTTTAAAGACTTTATGATTTCTTATGTAGTTTGCAAAAGAATTTAAATACACAAATTATATGCACCCTTTTCCACACCCTGTGAGAGGGGCAGTAAGGTAAGTGTAACAAATTGAGGAAATATTATAACACTTCGCAAGGAGCTACAGAGGTGCTGAAAATGTGTTAAATGCCTACAAACGACCCAGGTGAGTTTGTAGTGAGAAATTCCCTCTTTCTTAGAATTTGTTATGGACAGAGTCTATTTCTACCTATTTTCAGGCAAAATAGGCCTGGTTTCACACAGGCAGTAAGAAAATCTTGGCTAAATTTATTTCAAAAGCAAAGTACAGCTGAAAATCTTCCTATTCATTACACAATTAGTCAATTTTTGATTACTTTCTGTCCAAAATACTGAGCAATGTGTTTCAGTCTGCTGCTGCACATACATTAAAGCATCAACTTTTTCTGCTTCTAACCACACCTTATTATGCCCCACTCCTCTGCCACCTCCAAGCTGCCCTGCCCACCCATTTCCTATCAGGGGCTTCCCAAAATTCCCCCCAGTGCCACGTCAGCCCTGCTGGGCCCACCCTGCTCAGAGGGCACAGCAGTTTCCTGCGCTGCC
The DNA here is from genome assembly GCA_013390105.1 of Tichodroma muraria. Classification (NCBI taxonomy): domain Eukaryota; kingdom Metazoa; phylum Chordata; class Aves; order Passeriformes; family Sittidae; genus Tichodroma; species Tichodroma muraria. The sequence goes on along the minus strand of WAAG01068438.1, from coordinate 6,027 downwards.
ATTCCCCCACGCTTCTGTTAGCTGCTTGTGAAAGGAAAGGAAAGGAAAGGTCAACACCCTCAGGAGCCAGCAGATCTCAGCATCTTCAGAGCACACGGCAGAAACCAGAGCAGGACGATGCACACGGAGCACGTTTGGGAAGGGAAGGCAAGGGGAAGCAGCATCACCCTCCTGTGCCTGTCACCTCCCTCCTGCTCTACAAGCACTGCCCCCTCTTCCTCTCCTTCTGCATCTCCCCAGTCTTCCCCAGGGATGCATCCTTGTATTTCACAAAACCCAGAATGGGTTGGGCTGGAAAGGACCTCAAAAATCACCTGGTTCCACCCCCTGCCATGGCAGGGACACCTCCCACCATCCCAGGCTGCTCCGAGCCCTGTCCAGCCTGGCCTTGGGCACTGCCAGGGATCCAGGGGCAGCCACAGCTGCTCTGGGCACCTGTGCCAGGACCTGCCCATCCTCACAGGGAAGGATTTCCTTCTGATATCCAATTCAAACCTATTTGCTGTCAGAACAAAGCCTTTCCCCCTTGTCCTGTCTCTCAGGACCTTGTCCGAAGTCCCTCTGCGGCCCCTTCAGGTACTGAAAAGCCTCAGTAAGGTCAATCTGGGGTCTTCTTTTCTCCAGGCTGAACAATCCCAATTGTTTCAGCCTTTCCTCATCAGTGCTTAATCCTTCTAATTATCTTCCTGGCCCTCCCCTGCTGTAGGAAATACAGGCTGTATTTCCTGCCTGCCCACCAGAATCCTTTATTTCTACTGGTTTTTTTAATTCATTTTATGATTACTTTTGATATCAACATTCTGAAAATTACCAGTAGAATAACATCTGAACATGCTGTTCCAAATGGTGTCTGGTTGTCAGAAACTTCCTTTTGGCTTTTTACAGATCATTTCCAAGGTGTGTGAAATTGCTGGCTCATTTAAAGACAGTAGATCCATAATTAAAAAAAAAAAAACAAAACCTGACCAACAGGCATTCAAGGGGAAAATATAATTAATTCTTTCAGGAGACCTGCCTACAGGGCTGTGATTTCACAAATGATTTTGTTTGCAGCACATGCAACACAAGATTTCAGAACTTCCAGTCCATACCACTGTGTGCTCAACCCCGCCACCTTTCTTTCCATTATGTGGTAAAAGCAGTTTTTCAGAGACACTTCAATAAACACGTAGCTCATCCTTTTTCCCTTTTTTTTCCTAAGTAAAAATTCAATAATTTGATATTTAAAAGTCACTTGCACATCACTTGGTGAAAAACCTCTCAGGCAGACCCTGTCATCTTGCACTGCATCTCCAGCCAAGGCCTTGTGCCCTGCACTGCCTTTGGCAGAGCTGCAGGTTGGATTTCAGACGAGCTCCCACTCGTGTGACACAAATGTGCTCCCACTCTGCTGATCTGGTGCATTCTCTCTCTGAAGGCACAGGCCAAAAATAAGCTCACGAAACAAATCTGCTATTGTGATGATCTGAACTGTTGCTCATCAGGCCCAGGGACTCCTGATTTTGCCATTTTCTACAGTTTTCCTTTTCCTACAATAACGGCATTTTTCTCTCAGATTAACTCAAATTTCTCTGTTCAGATTGGGTATTATTTTGCCCTATTTTGTGTGTAACCCTGGCTTTTTCATTATTTTCTACTCCTACTGTTATTTATTTAATATGTTGCTATTCACTCCCCAAAATCTAATTTAACATGCCACATAAAGAACACTCTCCTTCTGGATGCTTCTGCTTAGCTAGCTAAAAAAACCCCAAACAAAGCCCACACATGTAGACACACCTGCTCTCCTATAAGCTAGGAAAAGTTTTAAAGAGCTTACTACAAAGACTTCAAACATTATAGCAAGGTCTTGTAAAGTTTTAAGTTCTTTGGCTGCACTGACAGCAGACAGACACGTGTGGGATCCCTTTTTTTTTTTTTTTCTTTTTTTTTTCTTTTATATAGGTAGCCAGAAATGCCCATTGAGATGCAGTTTCCTGAAAGATAATTTTATGCCTTTGTCACTCCTTAGCACCCACATTGCCCCAGTTACTTCAGGTTCCAAACAATTTAAAAGAGCTAAAAGTAGGCAGAGAATTATTTTATTAAATTGCTAGTAAATACTGATATCAGTGAATATCAGCTATCCAGTCGGTCAGGCAACTATATAATCTATATTCTTCTGGCAGTACAGAGGGTCAGACTGGTTGCTTTTCAGCCAAACCACAAAATAGTTCCTTATTCCAAATCAAAGGAAGTGAGGGCAATTACAGCTTCCCCAACAGTTTCAGGGTAAGTTGCTTTCCTGTTTTTCAGTTTGCTTCAGTAAACTCAAACAAAAGTGATCATTTATTTAGCAATCACACACTTGTTTATACAAACATCATATGTTTATGTTATTCTTCTGTTCCCTAATCCCAGTTCCCCTGTTACTTGCTAGAAAGAATAAAAGAAGCAAGAATATGAAATAGCTGCTTTTACAAGGTCACTGGCACTGCTCTCCCTGCATTCATGCACATCTTGGAGCTGCTCCTGCCCAGACATTACAAAGCTGCTTTGACAAACGGACTCTTTCCCTTTGGAATAGCTCATCAATACCCAGATGAGCACCACATCAACTTCTGGGCCAAGTTCCACTGCTCAAGTCCAACAGTAGTGCAAGAGAGGCATAAAGAAAGAATGTTTCCATAAAAAATGGGAGACATAAACCCAGCACAAAACACTTCTGCACTTTGCACCGTCATGTCAGTGGCAATAAGGACACATTTTTAATGGTCCAAGAAGGCTGCCAGCCAAAGAGTACAACCACTTTGAATGCTGCTGCAGAGCTCATGGAGATGAGGATGTTTCATCCCACTGTTACACAGTTATACATGTACACAAACAGCTTCCCACGGAGTGAGGACAAGAACGCACTCAGGGCTACAGATTCACGTTCTAACACAGACCTGCACTGTAGCACTACTGCAGTTCACAGTTTTGGGATTCTGTTACCGCGTGCAGCACACAGCTTGGCGTTTCTGATGGGTTGGTGAGGACTGGCAACACTCGTGGGAGGACAGTAACACAGACAGCAACAGAGAAGGATGGAAGAAACCCACCTTGAGGAGCTCATAATGCTGGATGCCGTTCAGCCCGATGTCCGGGTCGATGGCAGACGGGACAGAGTAGCGGGAATTAATGGCTGTGTTCTCAGGGATAGAGATGTTAATAACTGTCGAGGGGAAAAGGGGGGCGTTGTCATTTATATCCTCGATTAGGAATCTGATCTTGACCAGTCTGAACACCTCGTCGGGCAGGACAGCCACCTCCACCTCGTAGAAGCAGCGGTTCTCGCTGAAGATGCCGGCGCACAGCTTCTCGCGGTCGATGCGGTTGGCAGCCGTGAAGATCTCCCCGGTGTTCTCCTCCACCCTCACCAGGGGCACGTCCCCAGTCTTGTACACGAGCTTGAACTGCAGCGGGGAGGACAGGGGCACCTCTGGGTCCAGCGTTAGGTTGAGATCCTTGAGCAGATTGCCGATGAGGACATTTTCAGGCAGTTCTTCCCGCACGGTGTAATTCTTCTCCTGTGCGCCAGATTGGAACACGATGCAGGCCAACAAGACTGCCAAGAGGTAGGTTCCAGACAGCAAGTCCATCTCCAGAATGACTAATGAGTATTCGTGTAGAACGCCAGGAGTAGCTGGGAAAAGGGAAAGGAAAATCCTTTAAAAGTCACAGAATATTGTGTTCCTAAAGCAACAGAGAGCCAAAGCAGCTCCTTTCCTACAACAGCAACATGAACCGTTTGAAAGCCTCATTAGTAAAGTCACCTGTGACCCAATCCTTCCTAAATAATCCTTCCTATGTATAAAATTCCTTGCACAGCTTTTTACTTGAAACTCTTAACTAAATACTGAGACAAGAATTTTAGGGCTGGATCATATTGAATGAAGAAATAAATTCAGGAATCCCCTATCTCCAGCATGACATTTTCCTTTGTTCCTTAGGAAAATCTCTTCCATTGATCTCTCTGCCACATTGTCCTCTTTTTTTTTTTCTTGTTTCCTAAGAAAAAAGTAGGCAAGAAGTTTGCAAGCAACCAGCTGCTGAGAACCAGATCTTTTTATACCTCTTGCTTAGATATGGGAATAGAAGAACAATTGTCTTAATTCTCCCCCCAAGTTTTACATGGACAAAATTATGTAATGTTTGCTAACAATAACAAAGAAATCTGGATATTTTTAATTCAGGAACTTAAACTGGCAAGAAACTGTTATTACCTAAATGGAGTCTGATGAACTTCAGCCAACAATGTGTGGAAATCTGTCTAGTGAACTGTAAGAAATGTTATATACTTTTAAATTTGGTGATGTCTGTCCATCGTACTCTGGAACATCAATACTTTTAAAAGGAGACACGAGCTTGTTGAGCACAGAGGAAAAATCTGTATTTTTCCAAGCTGGTTTCTGAATAACAATATATTCCCTCCTTGAGGTTGTTAACAACCTCAAGAAAGATGGAAGTAGAATAGGAGGACTTACAGGTACACACAGATATCTGTGTAGCTGCATACAGCCTTCAGCCAAGAACTTTTAAGAGATAAATCACTTGAACCCCGTGCAGAGAATATTTGCCTAATCTTTACACAATTCTGCCATTCCCGAATTTAGGATCTGCTAGGATAGCATTTCTCTAAGGTAAATGTTCAAGAGTTCCATGAAAAGTGATTTTTCTCGTAAATGAAATCTTAGCTCCCATCAGGTTAGCATCTGTTTCAAATATACCTGTGCTAACATATCTATATTCTTTTCACTGCACAGGTAAAAGTGTAATTTTGTTTCCTGTCTCTTCTCATTTTATTCTCCCTGTCATAGCATAGATTGATTTACTTCACAGATCAGGTTGCTGTGGTTGAAGAAATTACTGATGCCAATGCTTGCCTTCAGCAGTGCCACTCGCAGGGTAACAGACCAAACACTTTGATTTTTGCAGTGAAACAGATTAGGAACAATTAATATTGCTATTCCATTTAAGGACTGCAAGCTGCTTTGGCCTGGAAGCTGGTGACAGGTAAAGAACATTCCAACTTGATCTGCAAGGCGGACCCCCACATCAGCACCACTCAACTGGACAGCGTTTTCTGGCATCATGATTATACAAAATTCTACAATTTTCATGATTATACATGAAATAAAAATCCAGTGCTGCAAGGCCCCACTTATGGAAAAAGGCTTTGCTCCCTGAGTAAGTCAATGAGTCTGGAGGGGATTGCTGCCATGGGAGAGAAGGGGATGGCATTTCAGGAATTCCCTGATTTATCACTGGACTTCAGGGATTCACAACACCCAAAGCAGCACCGGCCAGGTGTCCAGAGTGAAGCAACAGTGCAGCACCAACTGCCTTTTATAAACTATTATAATATTATATTCTAAACATGCAAACAAGGAAGTCATCAGCAGCTCCTGATTATCATTATGGTAATGCCATGGTAGCAGTGTGAGCCTAATGAATAACTTGGTGATAGTGTACAAGTGTATTAGTTTGGCTGTTATAATTTTATTTATTAACTGTCTTTTATCTCTTTAAACGCAGCTCCAGCAATTGTCACCCCACTGAAGTAATTGCCCACATACATTTGACCTGCAGAGAGCCCTTATTTCAAGAAAGCACATCTTTGTATCCATTATTACTGAAAAAAAATACATTTATGTTATTTCCTATGGAAAACACAAATAAAAATGTATGTATTACAGTGAAAAATTGATATTTAAATGCTGCCCTAAAATAAAATAAAAAAAAAGAAAAATCAGAATGGTTGCATGTTTTGTGCATACTAGAAGGAACTATTTTGCCACTTCTTTCTCTCTATTACAAGTTAAAATGAAAAATTACACAACAGGGATAAAAAAAATCCTTCAAATCCTGATGTTTATAGAATAGTATCTTAAATTTACATTTCTGAGGGGAGGAAATGAAAAAATCCAACACCAACCATAAACATGAACGAAATTTTAGCCCCTGTTCCAAATTCTTCTATGGCAATACTAATGCAAGTATAGTTTA
>WAAG01068435.1:1836-14837 GCA_013390105.1 Tichodroma muraria | reverse complement strand
TTCACTTCTAGTTTCTAACTGATGGTATGCTGGTGAGGGAAATGATGGCTGATCCTTTATTAACAAGATACAGGTAAGAAAACATGGAATGAGTGCTTGCTGAAGTGCAATTTGGTAAAACCTGCTTTTTCAGGCTATTATGATAGCATTTTTTATAAATTGTTAGTGGCTATTATAAATTAAATACCAAAAAAAGTGAATATTATTGTAGAAGTCTGACTTGTTTATGTTGTAAAAACAACGTTGTTTTTAGCAACAATGTGTTGTTGTTAGTTGATCATTGCACCAAAATCAACAGGATTTGATGCTGTAGTTTTGAGACAAAAGCTAAGGGGGCCTTAGGGAGTCTGAATTGTTTTATTTCCTAATATTAAATTATTTTTTCTCCCTTATACTAATAAAAATAAATCAATGACAACCAGGCTTTTTGGATATCCAGAAAATTTGTGCAGTACAGAAAACATAGACTTGTTTTCTTCTACCCCTTTCCAAAAACTAGCCTGAACAGAGAACAGTGTGTATGTCCCATGTGTTGTCAGGTACATTTTTCTCCCTGCTCCATTGCTGCAAGTTCTTTTAACCTCCCCAGTTCTCTAAGTGGCCGTGAGCAGTAATAGTCCAGCAGCAGATTTCAAATAATGGTGTTTCTAGAAGACAGGGAGACACTGATTCTAGTGTCAGTCAAGTAATTTCTGAAACCTTACCTTTCTGCTTTTTTCACAGTGTCCTCATGCTGGATGAAGCTCATGAAAGGACTCTTTATACAGACATTGCCATTGGCTTACTAAAAAAGGTAATTCTTTTTAAATTCATTGTAATTCTGTAGTTTTAATTTGGTAATTTTAATACAGTTCTCTGTAACTGTTTTAATTTCCATCCTTTTCATTCAGCCTCTGATCCTGATGGCTGGTAATTGAGGGAGTGTGATTGCTGCTTCCTTATTTAGGGAGTGTGATTGCTGCTTCCTCATTTATCCTGCAGCCTGTTGTTCATACCCAGCTATTTACTTTGGTCATCTGACATTCAGGATCCTCTGTTTCTTCCCCCTGATGCTGAAATCTCTCCCAAGCTGATAGTTCCAAAAATACACTGTTGATTCTGCTGCTGCTGATCATGTGAAGTGATCTGATAGGGGCTTGTTGCTGACTTCCAACCTACTGAAGATCTGAGTCCCACCAGAAATTAAAAGTACATTAAAATAACTGACTGAATGCCCTTAAAATAAATACATAAAACTCCAAACAGTCATCGGGTTCTTCGACCTCTGGGGTGATATGGCTGCTTCATTCATCATCTGTCTTGTAGTTTAAAGTAGTTTTACAGAGAGGTTTCTGGTATTCTGGATTCTCTAAATCTTGGTTCTAGTCTTGTATTTCAGAAAACAGTTTTAACTCTGAGTGTTGTTGGTCTTTCTCCCAGGTTCAGAAGAAGCGTGGGGATCTTCGCCTGATTGTGGCTTCAGCCACCTTGGATGCAGAGGTACAGCTCAGATTTGGGTTGAAATGAAGTGACATTGGTGGCAGCTCCAGTGCTATTTATGTACAGCTTATTCTCTGTGCTGCTTGGGAAACATTGCTGCTGCTGCTGGGGTGTTTGCAGGAAAAAATCTGCTGTAGTTCAGTTGCTCTGTTTGGTTTTCATGTTCTATTTGCAAAGTGTTTTGGATGTGAATTTAAATATGAATCTGCTTTTTATGTATTGATATCTTTTTTCTCCTTATTTGTATTCTTTTAAAATATGTTCTCTTGGCTTAATTTATTAAGAGCCGTTGATTTAGCTCGGTTTTGCTGATAGGAATAATCTGAGATAACTATAGGCAAGTGAAAATAAATGATAAATGGATTTAGTATCAGTGAGATCTTACTAGAACCCTGATTGACTTGTGGCCTGTGGACACTTATGTAAACATAGTAAAAGCATCATTAATTTAATTTTGAGTAGGAACAGAATAGGGACTCTCTTAGAGCTGCGCAGGAACAGGAGATGCTGTTTAGGGGGAGCACGTGAGCCTGTGCCCCTGCTGTGGGTCTGTTCTCTCTGAGCTGCCTCAGCATCTGCAGTAGTTGTAGTACAGATATTAGTCAGCACCTTCCTGCTGTTTCCCTCTGCTATGTGTTTATAGACCTGCTGTTTGTTGTCTTTGAATCTGCAAGTCTCCAGGACACCATGAGTAATTTGCCACCTGCTATATAATGAAGTACTTGGTCTAATTCTTTCAACCAAGAAAGAATTCTTCACCAAGGAATTAGTTGTTTCACCAAGGATCTCCCAGTTCTTGTACTGGGGATTGGTGTTTTAAAAAAAACACCCCCAAACCCCAGTTTTGCATTTACTTTGTCACTTTTGCTTCTGTAAACCTCAGCTGTGTCTTTTCAGCCTTGTGCTCCCCAAGCACAGCCTTTTCAGTCTCTCCCCATTATGGAAGCTATTCCATTTCCTATATCATGTTCATTCCTCTTCTCCCCTTTTCCTGACTGCTCTGTCCTTAATCAGATGGGGTGGTGAGAGCTTGCATGTGGCACTGAAGATGTGGGCACACAGAGATTTCCTTTAGTGACACGTACCTTCTGCCATGAGTGTTGGTAGTGTGCTGTGCTTTGGTGGTGTTTGCACTGCTGGATATTCTGTGCATTACAATGCAAAACTTTAACTGCCAGAAACCACATTTCAAATAGATGACAGTTAATCTAAAATGAGTTAATATGAGCAAAATGATTGGTCTGACTATATAAACATTTTTTTTTAATACAGAGAGTTGATGGTTATCTCTACAATGCTCATAAAAGTTGAGATGAATTATATGGGTTCTTAAGTTCTGTCTTTTGCTGTTATTTATTGAAAATACTTCATGACAATAAATCTAAATTTATGAAGGTGTCTCACAAAGCATAAATCAAAAACTTTCATAAATCATGCCTAACTCTGCTTTTACGAAGTGAGATCTTGGTGTTCAGTAAGGGCTGTAAAATTTACTCGCTCATCCCAAAGTAGATGAGAACATGCAGGCCCTACACAGACCTTTTTGCACCAATTATTTCTAAGTTCTTCTTAGCTTTGACTTTGCTAATGTGATAGATCCAGTTAAAAGTTTCTTTATGTTCTTATTCCAACTATATCAGCTGATATAATTAATTTTATTTCCCTTTACAATTTTTACTTCTCAAAATAATGAACATGCGATACTATTTGTGCTAAATCCCTGAACTTCAGACAGAATAGAAGGCAACAAAATCAAGCTTTCACATTTTCAATTGGCACTGTCAAATTGATGAAGTAAACATCCCAGTAGTAGTAATTTAACTTCTTTGTGTCTTTAGGTTTTTCTCTCCATTCCTTGAAATGTCAAACTGAAAGTGTTTGTTTTTGTTTTAATGTAGAAATTCAGGGATTTCTTTAATCAAAACGATACCGGTGACCCCAGCAAAGACACCAGTGTGATCCTTACTGTCGAGGGGAGGACATTTCCAGTGGACATCTTTTACCTACAGAGGTGTGTTGCTGTCTGTTCTTGGCAGTAGTGAGACTGTTACAACTGTGCTATCATTTTGTCTAGGTTAGAGCTCTGGTGTCCCAAAGCTGCTCTGTTTGTCCCTGCTGAAGGGGAGGAGCATGTACCCATTTTTCTGCTCATGTCTCTGCTGTTTTCTCTCCCCATAGCCCTGTTCCTGACTATGTAAAATCAACTGTGGAAACTACAATGAAAATTCACCAGATGGAGAATGATGGTGATATTCTGGCATTTTTAACTGGCCAGGTATAGACATAAGCAACTTTTTTTTTTTGCTTTACAGTGCTGTATTGTGAGCTTTGCAAAGTTGCCTCAGTCTCCTGGGTCTTTCCTTAGTTGTGCTTACTTTATTCTCAGTAAAGATGACAAACATGTCTGTATTGATGGGAGCAAAACTAGGCTAGTCCCAAAGATGTGAATACAATATATGGCCTGAATTTGTCAAAGCTAGTGATGGATGATAGTTTTTGTCATTTAATGCTGTATTTTCTCAGCCTTGTTAGTGATTGGAATATTGTGTGGTTTGCTGGTGCAAGTCACACATATCCAGCTGTTAAATTGACAGTGACTCATCATTAATTGTTAAGGCAAACGGAATTTCCATTTGTTAGGCTTAACATCTGAAGTGTTTGACAGAAAAACAAATTGCCATGAGATCAAAATGTACTAGTCTCTTCTGCTCTGTTTGTGCTTGCCAGCTCACTTTGCAGCTGGGAAGAGCAAATGGGAGACAGCTCATTTCTCTAGTGAGGAGCTACCTTGAAGAGCTTCAGTAACATCTTGCATATTTTCAAAAGCAATTCCTCATCCCCTTTATTGATTTAACTTTAGGATAATGAATTTGGTATTCCATGAGACAGTGTTTGAACATTTTGTTTTCTGTCTTTAAGAGTGAGATGCCACAGCTGAGATTAAACATGAAGTTGAGCAAGAGGTGTCAGTGCTGTTCCTGTGCCATTCCTGATCCAGGTCCACAGCATTCTGCTCTGCCAAAATATTTTGGCCTCCCATTTTGCTCTCACCAGTCGAGATAGACAGGAAAATTAACCTGCTTCCTCCTGTGCCTGGTTGAGTCTTTCCCCTGTGGCTTTGATCATGTGTTTGTGCTGTGACATTGACTCAAATAGCAGTGAACACAAACATGTATATAAAGCTTTATTTATTATTAATAGCAATATGTCTTAAGAGTATTACAGCATGGGGTGAGCTAGTCAAAGTCCTGGAGTTTGGACAATTACAATGGTGTTATTTGGTGCAGGTTTTGTATCTAGGTGACAGGAATGTGCTGTTGAAGTGCAGCCTCTCTCATTGTGTGCCCTGTGCTGCTCTGGCTCCAGGAGGAAGTGGAGACTGTTGTTTCCATGCTCATAGAACAGGCTCGGGCCCTCGCTCGCGCCGGGATGAAAAAGCACCTCCGTGTTCTCCCCATGTACGCTGGGCTGCCTTCTCCTGAGCAGCTGAAAGTGTTCGAGAGGGTCCCTCACACTGTCAGGAAGGTGAGCTCTTGTGTCTGTCTCAATTCCCACCACCCAGAAGGGTGTCTGCAGCACACAGGTTGCATTATCAGCTTCACATCATGGGACTATTGCAAATGCTGCTTTGAGACAGACTTTTTGTATCTCCCATCAGTGCCTGTCAGCTTTCCAGCTGGGAACCAAGAACATATTCCCTGGCTTCCCTTTTCATCTTTAATCAGTTCCAACTGTCCTCTCTGCCTCATCAACTCTGCAATTTTTAAGTGTCTTCATACAGCTTTGTATTTGTCTTCATTCAGTTGCAGCTTCTTACACTCTGAACTTGTTTGCTTTTACCTTTTTCTTTCTTTTTGTGATCTAAAAGTCCATGGCTGTTTTCCACCGGTAGTGGAAAAATTCGTGACAGAATGGGTAAATGTTGTATTTTCATCTAAGGAACAAGTTCAAACTTACTTTATTTTAGTGGGAAGAAAAGCTTTGTTTTGACTTCTGCTAGTCTTGTTTGGACATTTAATGTCACAGAAATATATAATTGGATGTGATCAGTGCTTTCTGCTTATGCAGAGCCTGTGTTGGGGCTGAAACAAGCTGACAAAACTACACTAAGATGACTTGTAATTCTTGTACCTGCTGGAGTTTGACAAGTGAAATTGTTCATCTGGCATTGAAGAACATTTCATATGAATACTTCTCTCCAGGATATGACATTAGTCAGTTAACTTTCAAAATTTACTTTTCAATTTCAGGTGAAATAAGCATTAGATTTCCCACTGTTGTGTGGGAACAATTAGTTTTTAATATTTTAGGGCATACAGATACACAAGTGAATCCCTGCAGTAGTGCTGAATATGGAGCTCTTAATCAGCTCTGTTCCCCTCCTATCCCCAGGAGTACAAAGTGTACATTCCAGTGTACAAAGAATAGTTCAGTGTATCTGAGAAGCAGAAAGAAAATATTCTTAGTTTGCTACATAAGAACATGTGATTTACAGTCAGTTAATCTTTTTCTCTACAAACACTGCCAATGATTTTCTCTGCAAACACTGCCAAGCTCTTCTTTCATGAAGAGAGAATAAATTTGAATAAGAAAGTGATTGTGAAGCTGTGAGAACTGCTGTGCAAACTGGGCTTATTTCAAGCTGACAGCTCCTTCTGGTGCTTGTACTGTATCTTTTTGTGCTCCTGGGTGTGTCCTGGGCCTGCTGTGGCTGAGATGTCTCACTGGCTGGTATTTGGCTGGTGGGGTCCCTGAGACCGGGGAGCTCACAGGATCCTCTCCGTGCCTGTGCCTGCAGGTGATCGTTGCCACCAACATTGCCGAGACCTCCATCACGGTGCATGGCATCGCCTTTGTGATCGACTGTGGCTTTGTGAAGCTGCGTGCCTACAACCCCAAGACTGCCATCGAGTGCCTGGTGGTGGTGCCGGTGTCCAAGGCCTCGGCCAACCAGCGGGCGGGGCGCGCCGGCCGCAACCGCTCCGGGAAGTGCTACCGGCTCTACACAGGTCAGCAGCTGCTGTGCCTCACGTCTGCTCTGCTTTTCATTGGAGTGGGAGATTAAGGAGAAAAAAGCTGTGCTCGTTCGTTCGTCGGAAGAATGAAATTTCCCTTGGTTGTTCCTCCGGCTTGTTTGGAAATACCTCGTTCTGATGTGCTAGGTGTTAGAAACTGAATCTTTTTGTGAATCGCAAGCGCAAATGGGGCAGAGTCAGCAGCTGCAAATGTGAAATATTAATGCGGTTCTTAGAGTGGTGAGCTTATTCAGAAGTTTGCTCTTTAAGGATTTTGGTTTCTGAGCAGTTTCAGTTTATAATACTTACCAGTGGTGCTCTCTTCTCTGACTGAAGTCTCATGGACCTTGCATTTAACAAAGGGGCTCTGGAAATCCTTTAGGTAACTCAGAGAAAACTTTGTGTCTCTTTTTCTCCTAGGAATAGCTGCCAACCCCGAGTTCTTCCCTTGAATCAATGACCTTGGCATTGCACAAAAATTGCTGTTATAAAATAAATCTGTTGGCCACCTCGCGCTGTCCAGAGAGCTGCAATAAAAGGCTTTGCAGCTGAACACTCCCATTGCTGATGGGCTTCAGGTCCCCTCTAGTTTTACTGGAGCTCTGAGACGTTGGAGATGAAGCATTTTCCTTTAAAATGTGTATGGGCTTGCCAGCAGTGGCCACATTAAACCAAGCCATGATTTATGCTCTGAATTTACCCAGTAAGAATCAGGAGACAATATGTGCTACACAATATCCCAAGCTTACATAGTTTTGTGAGTGTTTTACTGGAGAAACCATGACTACACTGAAGATATTTTTGTGTGCTCAAGAGCTGGTCTAGAGAGTGCTTTAAGAAGTGTTTTAAAGGAGGAAAAAATAGAAAAGAAGGAAGTGCACAGAGTGAACAATAGCAGAGAGACAGCACTGTCTTTGTCCTAGGGAAGGTTTGAGATAGAAAAGGGTTCTGTAGAAATGAAAATAGTTCGGGTGAAAATAATGTAGAATGTGCCTATTTTTTTTACTGCAGAACAGTTGGTTAGTAAAAGGTTACAGAGGTTTTATCCTTACATGGAGTATTTTTCCAGACTTGGACTTTATAGTGAACGTGATTTTAAAAAGGTATTGTTAAATAGTTTTTCCATCCTTAATCTTTATTTAAAATATATATTTTAAACCTCCATTTGTTTGAGTAGTTACAAAAATAGTGTTCTTGTACTGAAAGCATGCTGCTTTGGAACTTTTCCATGTCTCTTTAAAAAAATGCTTTTTTTGTAGTATTGCACCCTGCCTTTTATTTTCTGACAAAAACATGAAACAGAAGAGAAATAAAACATTTCCAGATTTCTGTGAAGAACTTATAACATTCCAGATTGAAATGAGGGTGGGCAAACTACAGAATCAGCACTGTAGCCAAAACCATTGTATTTCTATTTAAATAAAAGTTAAATATGTAATTTTTGTAAAATAAGTAATTGGAGATTACTGTATTTTAAAATGTAAAATACAGTAATTGGAGAAAGTTCATCTTTGGGTTAGAGATCATCTTTTAACACCTGTTAGGTATCCATATGTGGTAATTTAAACTTGAAATGGCTATGATTCTGTCGTGGTGACTGCACAGAGTGGGAGTTGAAGCTCGGTCTCCAGTGGTTTTTCCCTCCCCCCACAGAGGAGGACTTTGAGAAGCTGCCCAAGTCCACGGTGCCGGAGATGCAGCGCAGTAACCTGGCCCCTGTCATCCTGCAGCTCAAGGCTTTGGGCATCGACAACGTGCTCAGGTTCCCCTTCCTTTCGGTGAGTCCCAGGCTCTAAAGGCTGTCACCTTGCCTTGGGCTGAGGAGGGATCAGGAGGTGGTGACTTAGTGGTAGCCCACAGAATCATTCACCATTGTTGCCCTGCTGGTTTGGAAAGTGTAGCTCATTGTCCCCTGTCAGGCAGCAAAGTGTGTTCCTGGGAACCCATAGTGCAAATAACGTGTGTGACCTCTTCGAAACAACCGTTTGTATTCCAGAGTTTGATGTTAAAATTGTTGAGAAGTCAGGAAAGTCTTAAAAAGACAAACTGTGAGGTTCTGTACAATTGTAACTGCAGTCCTTTTGCACTAAATTTATGAAGAAGGTAGAGTGTGAGAGCTCTTTCTTCATTTTGCAGAAGAAAGTAGGTAGTTAAGGATATTGCGAAAGAGGAAGATCTATGAACTCATATTCTATGCTGAACTCATGTTCTATGCTGATAACTTCAATCAATGCACTTTTTCTCTTCACAGCCACCCCCTGCACAGTCAATGGTGCAAGCTTTAGAGTTGCTGTATGCTTTAGGAGGTGAGATTTTAATGCTTTACTTCATTTGTAGCTATATTACAGGAGTTGTGAAAAAAAAATAGTAATTTGTATTTGGTGATTGGATGGACATCAGTAAAATTTGCATTTGAGAAAGAAAGAGAAACACAGCTGTGACTGATGGAAACTTTTTGTTGGTGGGTTTTTAGAGTGCACCTCAGTCTCTTCTGGATTTATTTTCTTTTCTTTTGGTTATTTCAGATAGGTAAGCAAGCAAACAGCAGCAATAGAGTTTAAACTAGAATTTAACAATTTAGATTGGGTAAATGAGTATTTTATAGCTATCTTATCTGTATTTCCTTGCAATTTCATGGGAGGAAAACAGCTATTTGTCCTTGGTAGGAGCAGGGCTCGGAGCTGATGAGGGTGTTTGTGCCCTGGCAGATTCTCTTTGTGTTCCTTCGGTCCTTACAGAGTGGTATGAAGATAAAAATGGAGTTTGGACACTAGTTAGACCAGTAGAGGAGTTAGACTCTAACTCTACCTGCATCCAGTTAGATAAGTTGTTACAACCTAAGACTTGGTATGGTGGTCTTTTATTTCATGTTGCTGTGCCAGTGATGGAAACACAACACTTGCAGGTATAAGCAGAAAAAGTTGTAAGCAAAGGTTTGACTGTAATAACCCAGAATTTATCAAGGCTGATAGAATTGCAACTTTGTTGCTTTTAAAAGCATGATGTATCTATTGTAAATTTTCCTTTCAACACGTTGCAGTCATTATCTGATCTTGCTGTGTGTGTGCTGGAACTCTGCCTAAGCATTGTGAGTCAAATGTGATGCCTGAATTTGGGAGAGCTCAGTCCCTGGAGGCTGTGCATGAAACCCCACAGAGAATGTGACAGTTTTCAAACTGTCTCCTTGCTATGATTTTGAAGGTTTGACTGACTTAAGTTATTAAGAGCTAATTTAATTATAATTTTTTAAATGAATTCCAGTCTGTTCTCTGCTCTGGATGCAGGATGAGCTGTGGCTGAAAGGCTACACCTGCTGTAGAGTAATGCTCTTGTTTGTGCTGTTGGTCCTGCAGCTGAGGCAAAGTTCAAACCCACAGCAAGTGAAATTGTTCTGATTCTATTAGCTGTGATTACAGGATACCAGCACTAATAAAAACCCCTTGTAATCCCTAAACCAGGACATTTTCTCCTGGATGAACTGGAACTCTGTTTCTCAAGGCAGTGTGTGTATTTCAGTGCACAGCTTGCTGGCTTTTCATGCTTTTAAATGCATGCCACTTGCAAAGACTGCTCTAGTTTTAATATTGAACTTCCCAGTTATAGACAAGTCAACAGACACACACAAACTGATAATGAAAAGAAAAGATTAGTGTGACAGATCTTGAGAGCATAATTCGAAGTACTTTTCTGCTATTTAGCTACTTCAGAGAGTATCTTTTTTAAGTTCTGTTCTCTGCATTACTAATCACAACTTGTTCTCCAGTGCAGTGGAGTCTGAACAGCACTGTTGGCATATGGTTTAGTTGTAGGTGGTTCTGTGAGGAGCAGGGACTTGGACTTGAGCCTTGTGGGTGGGTCCCTTCCAACCTGAGACAGTCTTTGATTCTCAGTGTGTTCATTCTGGTTTTATTAATTTTGCTGCTGTTGGATACTTCTAAGACTCAGATCACACTGTAGTAATATGTTTTTAGACACAATTTTCAATTCTTTTTTGTGTGGTGAGTGGGATGCCTGCTGCCTAATTGTGTTTATAGGAAGAACTGTTATATTATTGATTTTTTTTTGACAGCTATTTAATCTTGTTGAATGCAATAAACTAAACAAAACAGAAACTTGATGTGAGGCCAGATAATCAAAACTAAGCTCTTTTTGACTTCAGCTCCTTGTTTGTAGCTAATACAGAGTTGACAGTGTTTGCTCCATAATGTAAACATGAGGCAGCATAAAGGAGATTGTGTAGGTTTTGAAAGCTTCCAGAGGTTTGTGGCTGTTTTTGGACCACTCACAGATGCTGTGCTGTAACTTGTGGCAGTCTGCTCTCTTTTTATTCTCCTGAGGCTGTAACTCTGCTTGGCCAGGATTTTGCCCTGTGCTGGTTCTGTTCCATCTCGCAAAGGAGGGTTTCACTTAAGGCACTTGGTTCTTGGCAACCTCTGCAAGCTTGGAACAAGGACCTTCACAGTGGCTCGGGAACATGTTGCAAGGAAGAATTCACAGCCAAAACCACCTTAGGGAAATGGAAAGCTCAATAAACTCACTGATTAGCTGGGTGATGTTTTGACAGAAGTGTTCTGCTCATGTAGCTTCAAAGAGCTCTTATTCTCTTGGCTGCACGGTTTTGTAGCAGAACAGAGAAGGGCTGATGTTGGTGTTTCAGATGGAAAGAAATGTGTGTGCATGTGTGTGACACATGGATTCACTCTTCAGTTTTTGCTGAAGTTTAAAGTGAAGTCAAGTTTTAGGTGGTTCATTATGAAGATTTTGCATAAGGTGCGGAGGTGAAGCTGCCCAAGCATTTGCGGGTGCAGTGGGGATTAAATTTCTCTTACGCAAGTAGGAACATGAATTTCATCACTGGCATTGCAGTCACATGCAAAAAGGCAGTTTGGGGTCAGGCCTGTGTTGTGCCAGGGTGCCAACTCGTGCTAGGCAGATGCTCCTAAAGCTGAGATAGCTGTGTTGAATAAACACATCACTGTTTGTAGAGGGATTATTTTTACAGTGGTGCAGACTGATTACATCAGGAGTATCTCTCCTCAGCCTTCTTCTTTGGTGGCCTTTTGAGAGTGTGAGTTGTCAGTTGGAGAAGACCTGCAGGCAAAGCTCACATCCAAAGCTGGGATTCCCTCAGATCCAAAAGCAATACAGGACGCACATCTGGGAACCGCTGCAGTCGATAATGTGCAGTTACTTAGTCCTTCTTCACTGAATGAGAATCTGTGTCGGTGTGTCTCTGGATTTGTTTCCTGATAATTCTCTAGTGAGAGGCAGCAAATGCTGAGAAATGGGGAAGAGAAGAGCAGGTCCCTTTGCTCTGGCACTTGGTATGTGACAGAGCAAGGAAAACTGAAATATTTGGAAATCTAAGCCTTCACCAAGGGAGCCCCCGAGGCCTCCTCTGGCTCCACACTGGACATGACCCTTCCCCTGAACCATCCTCAGGCCTCTACCATGCAGCTGGTCCAAGTATTCTGCTTGCAGGGAACATCTGGAAAATAAGGTATGACCTATGCACATGCACTTAACCTGAAAAAAAATGAGCCAGTAATTTTCCCATGTCCTGTAGAGAAGTAGGACATTCTATCTCCTGTGATTAAATTAGTGCTTGGCCTGCAAGAAAGTTGTAGCATATTATTTCCCTGGATTAATTCTGTGAAAAGCACTTTCCCTATTTTCTCTGATTCCCTGTTTGCAGCCAGGCTCCCATTCTGGGAGAGGACCATTTACTCCAACACATTTTTCTTTGCAGATTACACCACCTCCAAGAGTTTTTCATTTCTTGCAGCCCTCACTTGTACTTCTGTTTTCTAATGTATTTTGCTGCTGCTGCCCTAACATATGAGGAGCCAAATATCCAAGGGAAGTAGCAGAGGGGAGAGATTCAGGGATGTGCATTTACTCAGATTTCTTCATTTCACAGTAGGTCCAGAGGAAATGCACATACATTTTTCAAGAGATCAATCAATAACCCTGTTTTGTTTGTTTGCATCCTCGGTGCAGCATTTCCATCTTATTCCCGTAGCATACAAAAGGCTCAATTCTTATTTACCTGCCACGGAGCAACAGGTGAATGTTTATGCACAGGCTTCAAGGAGATTTAAAATAAGACAAAACAAACCTTTCTCTGACAGCGAACACGGAAATAATAAATTGCCTTAACACAGAACAGTGGTCACNGAAAGGCTTTTCCATTTAAATCTTTCCCTGAAGTCTTGGCATAAAGCTTGGAATTAGACTGTGACCTGGTGCTTTGCATGGGTCACTCTTGCTGCAGGGGTTTGACTGGAGGGAGCCAAACCTCTAACATGGGAAATGTGCAGTGTTGCTCAGGGAGAGCTGGACATTGCAGATCAAGCTGTCAGGCCTCCCTCCTGTGCATCTCCAGGGAAAAGGCTACAGCTGGAATATGACACTTGAGTGATTGATGCACGAGGCAGACTAAACTGTAGAAAACCTTCATCAGCTGCACCTCTCTTGTTTAGATAATAATAAATTCTTTTTCTCCAT
>WAAG01068426.1:193965-209277 GCA_013390105.1 Tichodroma muraria | reverse complement strand
TGGGTGGGAAGGGACCTTGAAGACCATACAGTTCTATCTCCTGCCCTGGGCAGGGACACCTTCCACTATCCAAAGTTGCTCCAAGCCCTGTCCAGCCTGGCTTTTGACACTTCCAGGGATCCAGGGGCAGCCACAGCTTCTCTGGGCAACCTCTGCCAGGGCCTGCCCACCCTCACAGGGAACATTTTCTTCCTAACAAGCAATCTAAATATCTGCTCTTTTAGTTTAAAAACATTTCCCTTTGTCATGTCACCATCTGCCTGTGTAAAAAGCTACTCTCCCACATTTTTATAAGCTTAAAACACTGGAAGGGGCTCTGGGGTCTCTCTGAAGCCTTCTCCTCTCCAGCTGAACATTCTCAGCTCTCTCAGCCTGGCTCAGAGTTGAGGGGCTGCAGCCCTTGAGGCATCTCTTTGGCCTCTCTGGACTCTCTCCAGCAGCTCCATACCCTTCTGATGCCAGCCCCAGGGCTGGAGGCAGCTCTGTAGGTGGGGTCTCACCTGAGTGGAGCAGAGGGGCAGAATCCCCCCCTCCCCTGCTGCCCACTTCCCTTTTGATGCAGCCCAGGATGTCTCCCTGGGCTGCTAAAAATCTGGCAAAACCCTAATGCCCAAATTTAACACTTAACTGTGAAACATCTGCCAGCCCTTTGCAATTTATGACAGTCCTCATTTATTTGTATTTTTTGTGTTATTTCAGGTTGATTCTGCTGGACAATGGGAATCTGGTCAGGACATCCTCACTTGGGTTGCAAAAATTACCTCACTCTCAAAAGAGGGAGATTTTCCCATGGAGCTCCTCAAGGGCTCACAGGTCCCTCTGTTCACATTGACATTGCAGGAAGCTCCAAGGTTTCCTTTGTGCACCCGTGGAAAACCAGCGTGGACACTGGACAATGGACAGGCAGAAGGGCAGCTCCACCAGCTGAGTGGTGGCTGCATTTGGGGTTTAAAGCAGCTGTGCTTTCTGGAAATGTGTTCAATTCATCTGCAAAAAATACCTGAACAAATGGCAGCTCCTTTAAATGTCTTTAAATTTCTTGAAATATCTTTTAATTTTCAGTTAAGTTCATGAAACCTTGTAAAATTTACACTTCCTTAGTGTTTTCTGGGGTGTAGGGGGAAAAGGGAAATCTTACTGTCCCCTCCCTGCCTACCCCATCTGTCACGTGGTATTTCCATTGCTCCCATCACTGCAGTAGGAATTGGGCAGGGATGCAGGAAAGCTCATTTATCAATTATTGAACAGCCATAAGAGTCCAGGAGAACAGCCAGAAAGTCACAGCTGGGGTCACCAGGAGATCACAGGGGATTATTTTGCCAGGGAAGCTCTTTCCCTCATCTCAGCAGGCAGAGGTGCATTTTCCATGCCTTCAGGGCTGTTGGACAGTTTCAGGCTTTAGCTTGGTGGTCAGGGGAAGACAGGGCTGTTTGCACCAGTGTGATGAGTGAAGGATTCACTGGGGAAATCTGTTCTATATGTTCTTCTTCCAGCTCCTTGGCTTCCCAAAGGGGATGTTACATCCCAAGGGGGCAGTGACATTAAGGATATCTGCACTCAGAATGCTGCCAGTGCGGTCACCCACTGACTTATCTGACCCAAATTCACTTAAAAGGGTGAATTAACATTTACATTTCCCAGATTTTCCTTTGAAGTGTGACAGAACCCCCTGAGCAGCCATCACTGTTTTCCCTTTGAAGGCCTGGAAGATGAATGCAGACAGTCACAGCAGCTCACACACAACTGCAATTATTTTTTTCAACAACACAGTGCAGCTTTTCTCCTGTATAAATTCCCTTCAAATTCACACCAGTTGTGTCCATTGCAGCAAATACTGTCCCTTTCAGGGCAGCCACCTCAGCAGCAGGCAAAGCACCTCTTCAGCACTGTCCCTTAAGGATGTGCAGCAGTGGAAGGTTGGAAGGGAAAGCTATGCCTGCACAGGGGATCTCAGCAGCCAGCTGGAATATTTATTTGTAAATGAATGCCCTCCCTCAAGTTGGCTCCCATGCAATGGGGTGTTTCTTTTTTCCAAGAGGTTCCTGCTATTTACCCAACTTTCCAGCTGGGCTTCTCCATGGCACAAAGCGGCAGGACCTGCCTGAGTTTGTACAGTGAGTCAACAGCTCAGCAGGGGATTAGAACCCACAATCCTGCTGGCATCGCTGCCTTGGCTCAAACCAGTGGACCATGCAGCCTCATTTTGTTCCTGGTACTCGCTGCTGGTATGTGGTTTGTCAGGGAAAAAGCCTCAGTGTGGCTAATAAAGGAAGCACTTTCTGAAGCATTAAAACAAAGCCTGCCTCATTTCAGTGCTCCAGCCCAGCCATGGTGCTGAGGGGTCAGGTTCCCTGTAGGACTGGGAACCGCAGGTTTCCCTGGGACTGGTAGGGAGGAAGCTGAGCAGCAGCACCCAGAGGCAGCTGGCACAGAGCCCTGGCACCCACTGCTGCCAGACAGGTGACCATGTGCTGACACACTGTGACTGCCTGCTGCAGCCAGATTTGAGCTTCCCTGCTGGGAAGGATCCCCTGGCCTTCCTCACACCACTGAGGGCCTTTTCTGTCCCTCACGCCAGGAGAGTCACCGAGGGCAGCTGTGCCACCAGGTGAGGGAGTAAAGCCAGGCCCTGCAGGGCAGTCAGGGCTCGAGGTGCTCTTGGGAGTCCTGCATGGTGTACGTGAGCAGAGGGCACTGGGTACTGAGCTGGGAGCTACCACAGGCTCTGGGAATGGGGAAACTAGGCCTGGTGCTGGCCTGGCACCTCCCTCCAGCCTTCACTGCTCAGTGTCTGCCAGACAGGGGCAGAGAGGTCTGAGTGTGCAGTTTCCCTGCTCCTGTCTGTGAGAGCAAACCCCATACTCAGGGGGTACACTGAGAGCAGAGTGGCCACTACATCCCTGCTGTGCATCCAGTGAATCCCTGTGCATCCACTATATCCCTGCTATGCATTCAGTGAATCCCTCAACCACTCCATCACTGCTGTGCATCCAGAGAATCTCTCTGCATCCCCAGCACCCCTATGTCCCCAGTGCACCCCTGCTGTGCATCCAATCGTGCCCATGCATCCCATACGTCCGTGCCGTGGGTGCATGCATATTTTGAAGAGCAGTAGCCTCCCCTTTCCATCTTCATCTCCTGGGGGGGCTGCTTGCCCTCACACCCCCAAAATGCACAAGTCTGGTCAGCTGCTGACGTGGAGATCTCCCGGGCCCGCCTCACGGGTGTGCCCCACAAACGCCGCGGGTGGACAGCCCGGGATGCTCCACGAAGGGCCGGGCACCCCTGAGAGCTGCACGATCCGCAGCATGTCCTGCATGGGGTGACAGAGGAGGCTCAGCAGGGACGGGGCCCTGGGGAAGGAGACTGAAAGTACCGGGCGCTTCCGCAGGACCCCGCCCGTGGCCGGGGGGGCGTCACGCGGGACGTGCGTGGGGACATCCGCGGGGGCCCAAGGGCCCCCGGGGACGGAGAGAGACCCGGCGCAGCCTCGCAGCCCCGCAGCCCGCCGCGTCCCGGGGGCGGCTNGCCGCGCCCGGCACACGGCGGCGAGACGGAGCCGAGCCGAGCGGGCAGAGCCGAGGTGAGCGGCCGGAGGGGAATGCGGGGGTGCGGGCCCGGGCGGCCCCAGGTGCTGCGCGGCGCCTGCGAGGGAGAGGCGTGCAGGGCTGCAGCCCCGGCGCCGGGAAAGCTGCCCCGAGCCCGGTTTTCCCTCCCGGCTGCCCGCTCCGCGTCCTGCCGGGATGCTGCGGGCGGGATGAGGCGATCCCCGGCTTCCGTAGCCCCGGGGTTCCGTAGCCTCGGGGATCCGTAGCCCCAAGCTGCGGCAACACATTGAACTGCCGGGCTGTGATTTGAGGAAGACGATTTACATTAGAGGGAGGACGTGGAGAGAGCCAGGAACAACTTGGAATGGGTCCTCGCATATTTCTGTGGTTATTTTTGGAGTACCGTCATATGGCAGGAGGTGGGCTCTGGAGGTATCCTTGAGCTCAGCATTTTCTCCATAGGCTGGTTACCCGGGAGATCGTACTAGAGGACCTGCGTGGCCCTTTCCCCATCAGTGGTTTCTGTATTTCCCATCACTGTTTCTCTGGCTGTTTCCTGGGGTATTGTTCCCTCTGGCGTGCCTGGCCCTCAGCCTGTCTCAGTGGGGACCCTCCTGTGGGCAGACAATGGTCTGGGTGTGCTGGCTGGGCAGTCTCAGTGTGCTGTAGGTGATGGCAAAGCTGTGCTTCATTCAGCTGTGGATGGTGTGAGGTGACTCCTGATCAGCCCCTTCTCCATTGCTGTGGATGAGGTGTGGCTTCTCCAGCATCCAGAGAGACCAGCCCATGCATCCGTCTCCTTCCTGCACTTAGCTGGCACTTTCCCTCCAGCTTTCTCATGCTACACTTGTCCAAAGGGATTTTTGCTCCAGAAAAACTCGGGATGTGGGAAGTTGTTCCTCTGTCTGTTCCTTGTGGGTCTCCTCATCCATGGGAGGGCTCTGGTTGCGTCAGAGCCCTTGGACTACGGCTGGAGAGCAGCTCTGGTGGCCTTTAGCTGTGTGTCCTTGTTGCCATTGGGTGAGTTTGGAACTGAGGGAAGGCTTCCTGGCTGTGAGTGATGGTCCTTGCAAGAAGGGAATTAATTACTCTTTAATGATGTTGGTTTAGAGACTGGCTTGGCAGGCATGGAGCCCCTCAGCGGGGCTCCCTGGGGTGCTTGGAGCTGTGCTCTCTGTGAGAGCTGTCTCTGCTGCCTGCAGGGATGCAGGGCATGTTCTGGAAGCTGTGGCTGGTCCAGAGCTCCCCTCCTTATCCAGGGATGGCCTCTGTGTTTGGAGTCAAGGACCAGGGTGCAGCTGTCTCCTGTGGGCTGTGAGCCCCTCTGGGAGGGGAGGATTCCTATCTCCTCTCCTCTTCCCACCATCCCTGTGCCATGGGGATTGTTTTTCTTGATGCAGCCATTCCCAGCAGAGCCCTGGGCAGGGCTGTGGGGTGCAGAGCTTGTGTTTGGCTAACTTTGGCAGGGAATGGGTTCTTCCCCGGCTGCTTTGGCTGCTTGTGGACGTTGTGCCTAGAACTGCCTAGAATTTTTGATTTTTATAAATTTTTGAGATGTGAGCATTCTCCAGAACTCTTAGGGGAGATATTTTGGAGGAAGG
The DNA here is from genome assembly GCA_013390105.1 of Tichodroma muraria. Lineage (NCBI taxonomy): Eukaryota > Metazoa > Chordata > Aves > Passeriformes > Sittidae > Tichodroma > Tichodroma muraria. The sequence continues at coordinate 204,128 of WAAG01068426.1, read as the reverse complement.
AAAGCATCTAGAAAGGGTTTTTGAAGTCCAGTATGGGATTTCTGAGCTAAAGGTATGAGTGTTCCTGGCATGCAGAAGGGGAAGGTTTTGGTGCCTTCCCTTTGCCATGGAGACACAGAGCATGCTGAGCCCCCTTCCCTGGGCTGCTGCCATGGCTGCCACCACCACCACAACCTTCCAGGGTAAGTGTCTCCTGGCATGTGATGGCTTTGTGACCAGGAGGGGTGGCTGGCTTGGCTGAAGAAGTCACTGCAGCATAGAATGGGGAAAGTCTTAAAAATCAGTTTTCTTCCCCCAGGCAGCTAAGCTCCCTTTTAGGCTCTGGGTGATGACCTTGGTCCTGGTGAGGAGCTGGATCCCTCATTGATTTGCAGAATTATATTAAGGCTTTCTGCTGGCAGCACCGAGCCCTTGTCCCACGGGGGATTCCGGCGTCACTCTGGGCGTCCTGCCTGCCTTCCCCTCACTTCAGCATTGCTGGGGACTTCTGCTTTCCTACAGGAGGCTTCCAGACGCTCACAGACCAGTCAGGTGTCTGACTAATTCTGTCGCTATTCTGTCCCTAAGACAAGAAATCTTTCCCATAACTAATTAGGGTTTCTAAATTAGGAAACTGCTGAGAATGACCTGTCGGTTAAAGGGCAGTGGGTGGGCTTGGCTCTTCCCGGCCTTGCTCCAAGCTTCCTGCTCAGACTCACAGACATCACTGGGGTGTCCTTTGCCTTAATTCTCTTTGACTGTGCACTTGGGCTACTTCCCTGCTGCCTTGGGCACGGTGCTCCGGGGCTGAGTGACAGCTGGGACACTGATGGGGAGTGCGTGTGTGCGAGGAAGTGCGCTCAGTACGGGCTCGGTTCCACGCAGAGCAGCGTGGGTGGCTGCAAGGCCCGGCTGTAGTAGACTTTCATGCGGTGCCTGTCACTTGGAGGTCTGATCTGAGCCTGAAGTTCCCTCTGCCAAAGGAGAAACACAAAAAACAGTGGCAGTCCCTGGGTGCTGGGAGCTCCTGCATGGGGAAACTTGTGAAGTTACAAATACCTGGCTCTCGCACGGCACCTAAAAATGTGCTGGCGCTGGGGCTGTGACAGCTATGGCTGCGTGGCTCATTGTTCTCATTAGAGTAGTTGGTGGCTCTGAGTCAGCAGGTTTGGGTTTGTCACAGCCTCTGCAAGTCTGTGGTGCTGAGCAGTGAGGTTGGCCCTGACCCTGCTGCAGGGGGATGTGGGGTTTGAACCTGGACTCAAAGGCACTGTGAGCTTGTGCTGTCCCTTGAGCCTGGAAGGAGTTGTGTCTGTGTGAGCTGGAGGAGTCTCGCTCAGGAGCCCCTTCCAGCCCCTACCCTGTGCCATTCAGGGCTCTAAAGCTGAGCATCACTGCTGCTGGCCAGGTTTCCTGGTCCGGTCCTTCATCAACCTCTTGTCTGGATTACAGGAGGTGGAAAGCGTTGTGGGAAGAGACTGTCTTTCACAGGGACATGTTGCAAGGCTTCCCTGTGGCTGCAGACCCAGCCTTCCTCTCCTTCCAGCCCTTGAGTGGAAGCTTGTGGGTTGTCCAGGACCTAAGTGTGTCTTCAAGTGAGGAGGAGGAAATCTGAGCAGCCACGTTTTCCAGTATGGAAGCAGTGGCTGCTTCCTGCAGCAGCTCTCCTGTCCACACAGCGTGTGCCTGGTGCAAAGCAGGGTGCTGGGCCCAGGCCCCATGGATGTGCCCTGTCTTGGATGACAGCTGCCCCCTCTGCTCTGCCTTGCTCCAAGGGGGTGACCTGTTTGGGGATGTGTGGAGCCATAGAACCATGGGTTCGGGTTGGAAGGGACCTTAAAGTTCCAAAGCTTCCTGCTGTAGGCAGGGACACCTTCCACTAGTCCAGGTTGCTCCAAGCCCTGTCCATCCTGGCCTTGGACAATTCCAGGGGTGGGGCAGCCACAGCTTCTCTGGGCACCCTGTGCCAGGGCCTCCCCAACCTCACAGGGAAGGACTTCTCCCTAATATGCAATCCTATGAAGATCTGTTGGGTAGAAGTTTGGTACAACTGGGACAGGATGTCAAGGTTTGCTCTCCTTGTGCTGGGCAGGGAGTGGTGGGACTGTGTGGAATGGGACAGACATCCCAGAGCCCTGGATGGGTGATTTAATACAAATTCTCATGTCTGCTTGTCCCAGTACACAGCTGTGGGGGTTCTGGATGCAGTTCAGAGTTGTCAGTGTCCGAACTGGTGTGTGCACACCCCTGAACCCACTCATGCACCCTCCTCAGGAATGGGAGCAGTAGACAGAGCCTTTAAATCTGGATAATAAATCCCTGGAAGAGGATTTTCTTTCCATCTCCTGCTGATGGTCTGTGTTTTGCCCTCTGCAGGGCACTCCTGGCTCCCTGGGTGCTTAGCAGTGCCCCGGGCCGGGTCTGCCTCGTGCGGGAGCTGCCATGGCTGGAGCAGCTGCTCAGCACCCTGGGCTGGCAGGATCACAGCGCCAGGGGCACGCTGGGCTGACCCTATTGTGCTCAGAACACGAGACAAATGAGGCTGAAGCTGCAGATCTGTGCCTGCCAGCAGGTCAGCAGTTTCAGTCGAGCACTTGGCCTCTTTGTGGCAGTGAAATGTGGCCGCAGGTCGGGATCGGCTCCATCCCCCTTTCAGTGTCCAGCCTGCTCCCCAGCAGCTGTAACTGGACCCTGCAACCACCTGGCTGGGTCTTGCTGTCCCCGAGCCCTGCTGGGATCCTTAGCAAGGAGCTGGCGCTGGGGTGGGAAGCAGGAACAGGTGCTGCGCCAGTGTAAAGCGCATCCTGCATCTGAGTCGATGCTGAATGGGGATTCACAGCCCAGCCCTGCTGCCAGGTTCCTCCTACCGGCTCCTTCCTCCCTCTGCTCCTACTAACCCACTGCCGGGGCCCCTCACTGCCTGGCAGCAGCGGAGATGTCTGCTGGTATCCTTCCCCGAGCATCAGATGGAGAGGAAAACACAGGGTGGAGTCAGCTCTCGCACAAAGGAAATGTTGAGGTATCGTTTCTGCCTTCGGTGCGTTTTTTAGGTGGCTGGGGAGAGATTAAACAGGATCTTAACACATTCACAGCCCTCTTCCCACATAATTTTCCTGTGAATCTGTTGCTGTCATGGTATCTTTCGGGTGGGTGATATTTTTAGCTTTGCCTTTTCCTTTTTTTCCCTCTCCTCTCCTCTATCAGGCTTTTGAAGGGAAATACGTTTCTATGGAAGAACAGAATGAGCCATTTCACGAGACATTTTGTTATGGGCAGAAGGGCCGGGAAATCTGATTGTGTGTTTGAAATGACACATTCCCCTTTGTAATCAGCTAATCGGCCTGGCTGGGGCAAGTGCCAGCGGCGAGGCGTCCTGGCCGGGCCGGAGGCGGGGCATGGACCAGCCCTCACATCCTTCCCCCTCGCATCTCAACCCGACGTCCCCAGGAGGCCACACATGGAGTGTGTGGCCACACAGGAGGGCTTGGGGGTCCTGTAGGTTTTTCTCTCAATGATCCCGTGGGAAGCAGCGCTCTGTGCATGAGGGAAGCAGCTGGATGCTGTAATGAAGTGCACTCTGGATCTGGCAGTGTCTATGCTGGCAGGAGCCCTGTGGAGCGCGGGGGGTCACGGCACTGACAAAGCTTTGGGAGGTATGTGGCAAAGGGCTCAAGGTGGGAGAGGGGTGGTTGGACAGCTGGAGCTGCTGCTTACTGTGGGAAGGTGCCATTTTTGACAAGGATACAGACTAATGTTACATGGTGATGGTGAACTTTGGCAGGGGAAAATTCCAGCCCGAATTCTCATCAGTGTTTCCCTTTAGGAGTTTTACTCAAGTCCTGATAGATGAAGGTCCTGTGGAGTGCACTGGCCAGAGCAAAAGAAGCCTCCTGAGACGGCTGATCTGGCTTGGGTCTGCACATCCCTACGTGGGGCAGGGACTGTCACCTCTGCAAATCCCCTGGGGTTGTTCTTCAGGGAACCAAGGAATGCTTCCTGATGGTAGGGCATGGTGACCATGGTAGCATAACATTTCTGGAAGTGTCCAAGGCCAGCCTAGATGGGACTTGGAGTATCCTTGGCCTAGTGGAAGATGTCCCTGCCTATGGAAGGGGATGAGTTCCATGGAATGGATGGATCTCATGGAATGAAATGGGTTTTGAGATCCCTTCCAAACCATTCTGGGATTCTATGGGATGAGTAAATTCCTGCTTGTCACCTTGGTCTGGTGTAAGACCCATCTGTAAGAAGTGCAGCTGACTTGGGGTGACTAAGTGGGGGGGCACAGAATGCAGAGAAGGTGCAGCTGCCCGTGCTGTGTTTTAGAGACAGGGTCACTCTCAGCCCTCCTGGCCACCTCCACACTGCTGACGGAGCTTTGGAGCTCAGTCCCACCCCGGGCAGGCATGGGAAGGCCATGGTGGTGTGGTCCATGCACTGGTCCCTGGTGTGGTCCATGGATTCCTCTGTGTCTTCTGGGCTCCTCTCCAGCTGCACTTCCTGCCCTGTGTGTGCTCCTGCTCTGCTGGAGGGGACACTACGAGTCCTTGTCCCTTGGCTGGGCCCATCAGCAGGTGTGCAAGGTGCTGGTGTAAATCTGAGGGAGCTGGAGCAGTGCAGGGCCTATTCCTAAACCCAGCCAGCGGTGCCTTCATCCGTGTGCCACCATGTCCCAGCGCCTGTCCCCAGGCAGCGTCATGCTGGACTGCCAGGGCCAGGCTGTGATGACGAGGTGGTGACAGTGTGGGTCACTGAGGGATGTTTGTGAGCCCGGGGCAGTGTCTGAGGCTGAGGTGCTGTCCACACCAGCTTGGTGCCAGCAGAGCTGTGTGGCAGGAGGTCGGGGCACAGTCTGGCTTGGATTTCTGCTCTGGGGAGCTGCTGTTTGTGGGCAGAAGCAAGCAAGGCTGGGGGAGGCCTCGGTCCCACTGCCAGTATTCTCAGAACACTTCATTAATATGATCCTAATTGAGGCAGTGTCTCACATCCCAAAATGGCCATGGCTCGGAGCCTGCACGGCAGCCCCGGTGGCCTCTCCCCGGGCGGGAGGGATGGTCTAGGATCTGCAGTGATGGGGATCAATGCAATAATGGTCTGCACTTATGGGGAGTGCAGGAGTTTTGTTTGGCAATGTAAGCACAGGCACAGGGAGTGCCGAGTGCCACTGCCCTGCCTATGGTGGCTGCATCCTCCATCCTCCCTTGCAGCAGGAACAGGGTGCAGCCCTGGGAGCCCCAGCTGCTGGGGCCACTGGTGCCATACTCCTACTTCAGGGTCTGTGGAAAGCTGGCTGCTCTTGCACCTGCCTGCCCATCTCTGCTGGGCATCTATCGACCCCCCTTGAGCTGGGATGAGAGAAATCCAAGCACAGAAACCCATAAGCAGCGCAGAGTACCCACAGAAACCATTGGGCTCAACAGAGAATGAGCAGAGCCACGGAAGCTGTGCCGAAGCGGGGAGAGAATCCCACAGATCCCCTGTGTGACCTGTGTCTGCTGCTGGCGTCCAGTCCATGGATCAGCTCACCCATGTGTCCTGCTGGAGACACAGAGCCCTTCTCATAGGTCTCTCAGCCTGCTCTGGCTCCTGAGCCTCTGAGCAGGGGCGTCTCTGTGAGCAGAGGAGGCAGGTGAAGGAGAGGGAGGTTTGTTTGGGCTCTGGGATGGAGTGGTGGAGTGGAGTACGTAGGTAATGGCTTGGGACAGCAGCCCCCAAACACCAGTGGCATCCCTGAGCCTGTGGACAGTCACACTGGGACACACATCCAGCTCCATCAGGCTCTGTGACTGTGGCCCTGTAGTGGCTGTGGGTGGGGGCATCCAGGGCTGTGGGTGCCACCAGTGCTGGAAATGGGCACAGGGGTGCTCTTGCGTGACCACCCAGCCCTGCTCCCCACACCCCGGGACAGCTGAGCCAATAAAACCACGTGGCTGGGAAGGAATCTGTGCCTGCTGGGCAGGGGTGTACGGGAGTGCACCCAGAACCGGCACATGGTGACGTCCTGTCTGTGCTTCCCCAGGGTGACAGACACAGGAAAGGGCCAAGCAGGTGGTGGCTGCGACCCTCTCCTCTTCACCTTATCTCTCATGCAGATCACCTGCTCAAAGGTGGGTTTGTTTCCTTGGAGGTGCTGAAACTCACAGCCTTATTGTATCAAGTTTTCTGGCTCAGTCCAGAAGAAAAGCGGAGCAGCTTTTGGGCCTCCTGGGAAAGCTGCCGTGGGTTAGTGTTGCTCAGGGTGGGCTGTCGGCTGCACACAACTGATGTTTGCTTGTGGAGAGTGAAAGGATTTTGCTGAATCCATGGGGGAGAGGTGGGAGCTTTGCACAGTCCTGCATTGCTTCTGCCTGGGGGGAGGGTGGGCCTTACCTGTCCAAGGATGTTTGAAAATTAGTCCTTGGAAAAGTGGGAGGTATCCCTGCTGTGCCAGACAGTGCTTCCTCCTCCCACTTTAGTGCCACTGGGCAGACTCTTCTCCCTCATCAGGTGCAGTTGTCATGTAAAAAGAGGCTCTGAAAACACTGTTGCAGGCCAGGGCTGTCCCTGCTCACTGCTGGATTTCCTCCTGCCATGCTGGAGCTGCTGTGACCAGGGGAGCGGGGCTGTCTCTGGGGGTCCCGCACCACTGCCCCGCACCGGTCCGCAGCCAAAGCCCTGCTGACCAGATGCTGCCCTTGAGCCACGGGCATGGGTGACAAAGGGGTGGCACAGATGGCCTGAAAAGAGACCTTGGGCCATGCCTAGGGGATCCGGTGGCACTCAGAGGTGTGTGGGCTTGGCGGTGCTGCTGTAGTAAATATTTGCTGTTCTCCAGGAAGGAGCGGGGCTGACTGCACATCAGGAGGGCAAAACGACATCTAAAGCAATCCACAGCTCCTATTTCCAGCAGGGAGATTTGTATGGAATCCAAACACAGCGCTGGAGCCCAGCAGGCACCCTCTGGTGACAGCTGTAGCTGTCCTTCTGAGCGCTTGCCATCATCTCTAGGAAGGACTTTTCCCTTCTTTTTAACCAAATCTGATTTCTTCTTTGCAGGTTGTAAATCGTGCCCAAGCCAAGTGCTGAGAGCAGCCCCTGGAAGCAGCGTGAGTTTTTCCTGAAAGCTTTTGTTCTCCTTTCTACATCCCACATGAGGCTGAGTGGGTTTTGCAGCACAGAAAAGGTTGCTCAGCATGGAGAGGTGCTGCAGGGAGAGGCTTGTCTGCCAGGAACCCCTGGGAATCTGGCCTGCTCCCACCAAAACGCAAAACTGCTGGGCTTGTTGTGGCTTTCTTTGTATTGGGATTGCTTCCTGGTTTAGCTGGGACTTGGGCAGCAGCCCCTTTGCCAACAGAAAGGCTCCTGCAGGCTGCTCAAGTCTCTGTTCCCTGAGGGAGTGGGTTTGGGGTGTCACGCTCGGCTCTGGGTTTCCCTGGTCTCTTTTGTGTGGAGGGTCTGAGGAAGGCAGTGTGTTTGCAAACCAGCTGTGGTGTTTCACTGGCTGTGGATCCCTGCCCAGGGCTCAGGTCCCTGGGCTCACGGGGCTGGGCACAGCTGGCCTGAGGTGCATCCTGGGAAGGCTGGCATGGCCAGGCAGCTGGGAGCAAAGCACAGGAGAGGTCTGAGTTGTGGGATTCAATTGCTGTGATGCTTGAAATGGTCAAGGGCTTGTGGTCCAGGTGTCTTCACGGACCCCAGGGTCCCCTCAGCCAGTTGGACTGCTCCATTCCAGAGCCCCGCAGCACAGCACAGTGACATCCATGTGGAACCAGGTGTGAGTTGCTTCCAGCAGCTGGTGGGGGCTGGGTGTGGCTGGGGGGACAAGGTCCTACTTCTCCTTTGGCTCTCTGACCTGCAGAGTGAGGTGAGCCTGGGCAGAGCTGCAGCACGACCCTCACCCTGGGCTGAAGTGGGAGGACAATGTCCTTATCTGAAAACTGGGAAGAGGAGCTCCATAGCTGCACCCCGCTGTCCTGGCTCTTTCCCAGGTGACAGAAGTGTGTGGCATTGTGCACTACAGGATTCAGACCCTGCTGCCCACAGGGTGTGGCTCCTGCCCACACAAGGCAATGGGTGCAGGTTCTTCACCTAGAGGTTCTTCCCCCAGAGGGTGCTGGGCACTACCCAGGCTCCCCAGGGAATGGGCACAGTCTCAAGGCTACCAGAGCTCCAAGAGCATTTGGACAGCGCCGCCAGGCACAGGGTGGGATTGTTGGGTTGTCTTTTGCAGGGCCAGGGATTGGACTGGATGATCCTTGTGGGTCCCTTCCTGCTGAGGATATTCCATGACTCTGTGGATGTGGTCAGGGGATCTGAGTCCCTGCTGAGGGCTGTGATAGGCTGCTCTGATGGGCTCCTCAGGGCTAGAGTTGGCTCTGGCTTGCAGCAGGGCAGGTCTCCATGTTTTATGAGCAGTTTCTCACCAGCTCTCCTCCTCCAGGCACTTTGCAAGATGCCAACTCCACCCATGCCCGAGGGTGCAAGTCTGTAGGGAGAGTTGTTCTGCCTTTGTGCGCTCAGGAGTTTGGGAGCAGGGTGACCAGGCTGGAGTTTGTCCAGGCAGAGCTGCAGGGCCAGCGTCAGTGGTAGATTTCATGTGGATTTCATGTGCTCCTGCACGGCCTCAGTGTCCCCCGAGGATGGGGTCAGGGTGCCCTGGGCTCTGAGCTGGGCTCTGTACCTGGGAGGCTGAGTACCCACTGGGAGTGTTCTGCTCCTGGGCAATGCCACTGGGAAGCTCTGCCCCTGGATGGGCTGCAAATCCCTGGTGGGGTCCCCCATGCTGGGGTGGTATGAGGAGCAGGAGGACATGTGCCATCCCCATGGTGACCCCTGGTACTCAGCCAGCCCCTTGCTGCTGGTTTTGATGGCCCAGGTGCAGCTGGGGGCCCTGGGCCAGGTCTAGGTGTCTTCAGTTTCACAATTCCCCCTTGTATCCCGTGGGTGCTGGGACTCAGGGCAGCTGCAGCAGAACTGCTCTGTGTCCCTGCACTCCAGGCAGGCTCCCCCAGCCTGTGCCCATCCCCTGCAAGTCCCAGCTCCCCCACAGGTCTGGGCAAGCAGATCCTTGCCAGCACAGCCCTGGCCAGCTGGGCCAGCTGCTGCTGTGTGCCCAGGGAGGGGTCCCCTGCTTCAGGAAGGGTTGGTGACACTTAGGTTGCATCACAGGGATTGTGCTGGCAATGAGCTTCTCCTGTCTCTGGATTCCAGCAGCTCCCTCACAGCTGGTGCTGGATCCCACCTCCTGGGCAGGGTTCCTGGCTGCTGGGGTTGGGTGGGGACCGATTCTGTGGGAGCTTGCTCAAAGGGCATGGTCATCCATCAGTTGGCCTCATGGTCACTGTAGGTCCCTTCCAACTGAACTACCTCCTCAAAGTGGTGCAGAAGATGTCACCATTACCTTGGCGAAAATGACACTTTGTCACCACTTTAGACCCTGACAGGGCCCTTGTGGGGCTGCAGAGCAGAGGATAATGATGGTGGGGAGAGTTCTTGGCCCCTCCTTTGCATGGAAGGAGAAGATGGGAGAAGGCAGGGTTGAGCCTGTGCCAGGATTGGGCTCCTTTTGGTGGCTTCCCTTGCTCTGGGTACAGTTCCCCTCCTCGAGCTCCTCTCCTCTTCCAGTCCACTGCTTCCCAGGGTGTCTGGCCCTGTGTTCTTCTTGCCCAGGGAGCAGCTGATCTCCCCTGGCTCCCACATCCCAGCACAAGGCAGCTGAAGCCATGGTCTCTGCCTTCCTCTGTGGGCAGGAAAAAGGATGGGAGCAGCTCTCTGCCAGTCACTGGCAGGGGAAAAGCATTCCCTGGTGAGGGGTGTTCCACAAGGGCTGCAGCACCCCTGCCTGCTCCTGGAGTGCAGCCCAGGTGCCTTGCTGGTGCTCCCCAGTGGGCAGTGGCATCTGAACTGTTTTCAGGGCGCTGGCTGCTGCCATCACAGCCTTTGGTTCAGCCTCCCTCCTGTGCTGCAGCAGAACATTCCAGGGTTCCGCTCTGGTGCCATCCCTGTGTGAGGGCTGGAGTAGGAGGGGAGGGATGGCTGCAGCGCTGGTGGTCCTGGTCCATGCCCGGGCTGACTTGGCTCTGGCACCTTTTGGACAGTCACTCCCCATCCCAAATGCATGGGGGTCAGCGGGGCAGGGCCAGCTCCCAGCACGGCCACTCCATCCCCCAGGCAGAGCCCCGGGGCTGTTGGGATGTGTAACTGGG